>NDXB01005438.1:17018-27590 GCA_002631895.1 Agapornis roseicollis
CCAGCTTCTTTTTTTTTTTTTTTTTTTTTTTAAGATTTATTCTGTTCAAGATACATCTTACTTTGCAAAATTCAGTTGTTTTGGCTTTGTTGGGTTTTTTTTTTCCTCTTGATAGAGGAAAAAAGACCCTGCAAAGACCAAGGCCATTGCACATATGTAATCTTTTGCTTTTGCCTCTCCAAAATCAGAAGGCTCCACATACACCAAACCCAAGAAGCTGATGAAATCTGCCTCATTTTGAATATTCTTGTCTCAGAAGATTTTGGTTACTCCTCTGAGAGATGGCTGAGTCCTTGCCTGCTTCTTCAGAGTCAGCCAACACCCTCCCCTCATTGACCATAAAGTATGGAGTTGATACAAGCAGCTCTACCACAATCCCTATAAACTGTTGAGTCCTGGAACAGGATATTTGACAGCTGGTCTGACACTGAGCTTTGGTGACATTGTGATAACTTGACAAAAATGGTGAGGCAATGAAGTTTTTCACAGCATACTACTGGAAAAAGTCTTGACCCAATTCCTTGCCATCCTGTGGTCTTTCAATTTCCCTGCCCATCTCATTACAAGCTTAAGAAAATAACAATATGAAAACAGCAAGAGAATGCAATTCTGCTGAATAATGTTTTTTCATTCCTCAAAACATTTGCTACACTAATTAGGAAGTGAGCAAGTCAAAACCTCTCAACTAATCTCCAGCTCTTGCCCAAAAGTTAACTGTGAGACTGGCACTGCCAGGGAGTTCTGTAAAATGACTTGGCAACCAGAAAACTGGAAGGTCCTGAAATCTAGTATTTCTTTGTAATGCTTGCAATTAGTGATACTGAGGGGACAAAACCCCTTTGAGGCAGGTGCTAACAACTGGGATAACCATGATGAAAGGGAAATGTAAGTGTAGGTAATCAAACACAGTAATTTATTTCAAGAAACACTTCCTTATTCCCCAACTGTAGACATTTTTCTAAAATTACATTGTATTGAACTCCTACTGGCCATTTTTCTGCTTTCAGTAGAAAATATCAAAAGATAATTCCTTCAAGAAAGAAGCTTTAGTGATTTATATTTTGAGGGTTTAATTACTAATGGAAAATTCAGCTATCTCATTAATACAATAACAGAATTAGACGCTAACAAAGCTTTTATTCTTTACAAATAAACCTCAGTCCTATTAGTTACAATTAACTTCATTAAATATTTCTACCTATCATAGATAAATGAAGAGAAATTACCATTATATGACAAAATTTGCTGACTGATGAACTGTTACCTCCTGTTACAGCAGTACTGGGTTTGGCCAGTACAATATAAGGGGAAGGTCACATACATTCATGTGATACTGTCTGAACATGCTGTGGATTAAGCATTCATTTTTAGATTACAGTCAGTCAAGGTTCAGCCTTGAGTTAGTTTTGTATCATTCACAGATGACACACTGTTTCATATGTTAAAAAGAAACAGCAGATTTTAGGTTGCTATTCCTCAGAACTATTGGGCTTCTCAAGTGTTTCAGGTTATTGTGTTGGTGCAGACAAGGAAGAAACCTGCTACAAAACATTGTCCCAGTTCCACTCCATTATTGTTCCACTCACCTGGCCTTCTCACTGCTGTTTTCATCTAGGTCTAGGTATAATGCAAACTGCAGTCTAATCCATATTTAGTCACAAACAAGTCTGATGCAGTCTCAGCACGGTAAAATTATTCTCAATTCCTGCTGAAGCAACACAAAATTTCCAGGAATTTTTGCTGATTAGAATGTATTTTAAGCTAAAACTAATGTATCAGGCACCCCTGTAAGTACAGATTTCAATCACCATCAAGCAAACAAAACCAACCAACAAACTTGTGAGAACTTTACAACACCATGACAAGCCATTGCAACAACATCAATTACAGCAGAGTCTAATGCAGTTCTTTCTCAATGAACAGCAGCTTTGTACCTCAAAAAAGCTCTGAAAACAGATCCAAACTGTAGGACTATATGCTCATGTTTACATGAAACTTTTTAATACTCGTAAGGCAGGTGCTAAAAGGAGACATTGCTATGTCCTCTCAGACACTGTGGTTCAGTTCATGTTCTAACTCACTCAGCAAAAGGCTCCTTGGAAATAGCAAGTCTGATTCTTGTTGTTAGCTAAAGATGGAAAGATTGCTCATGTAAAAGCTTTCTGAGGCAATTAAGAAATGGTCCAGAGTGGTAAATGTTGTACTACTTCAAAACTAACTCAAACCTCCAGTCAAGCTCTGAACATAGAAACAGCATGATAGTTCCTATTATTTTGCAACAAAGTAGAGCGGTATTGATTCTCTGTTCTCTAAGTGCTTGTACAGATTACAGCTACCCAGGCAGACACCAGTAATTCACCTGGTCCAAGTGTTTAACTGTTGTGTCATTCTATTGGGCTAGCAAAATCTTTTTGTTCACTAATGAGGTTCAACAACTTAACACTTACTATTGCCAAAATGAAACACAACCTTATCCAAAAAAAACATTCTCATCTGAATTTCTCTCAGTTCAAAGTCCATGATGCTGGTCTTTAAAAGCCCAGTGTTTTACTACCATAGTAATATTCTTTATTCCTGCTGAATTTCATTCCCCTACATTAAATCCAAATTGTTCAAACTGTTACCTTCTCCTTACTCAATCCCATACTGCAGTTGTGGAACATTTAAATTCATAATAATTGGAAAACACAATTTGATGATGATATTTTTAGCATTGAAAACTTCAACCCTCATCTCTATTTGCAATGAACAGCCTGATCCAGAGAGACAGAAAGTATTGTTTGCCAAAGGCATGCTCCAAAAGTCATGGCATACTCTGCCAAAGCAAGACCATCACCTTGTGGTTAAATGCATCTTTTCCCCTTCTTCTTTGACAACTATCTCCCATATCAACCCAGGATATTATTTGGCAATATGAACTGGTGTAACTACATAGCAACATGATGAAATTGTACTTACGATGCTGCAATTCTGCTCCCTTTTGCCCTCTCATAAATGTCCACAACATTGTACTAGTAAGGACAGAATTCTGGCATTAGTTTCTTTGAAGAAAGCCCAGATCATCTGGTGTTGTCTCATCAAAAGTATGCTTACAGCATTTTACATGCTACTACCACCAGTTCCATTCAGCTTGTTATAGCAAAAATAAGAATTCTCTCCCTCCCCCTCCTACCATGGTACTATCACTTTTCTAACACCAGGTCATACAGATCTGCTCTGTGCATGGTTAAGTGATGCTGCAGAAGATGTAAATGTCTGGAATAATGTTTCCTTAGTGTTGTGGTTTAAACCCAGCCACGCATCTCGTTCACTCACTCAATCCCCTTTCTTGCCCTCCCCTGCTCCCGGAGGGATGGGGAGGAGAATCAAAAGAATGCAACTCCCACAGGTTGAGATAAGAACAGTTTAGTAACTAAGGTATAACACAAATCAAATCTGCTGCCACCTATAATAATAATAATAATGATAAAGGAAATAACAAGGGAAGAAAATACAGCATCTCACCACCCATAGACAGATAACTCATGACACCCCACCCCAAGTGAGCACCAACTGAATACCTCCTCCAACCCCCCAGAGCACTAGCCCTTCTGGGTAACTCTCAGTTACATCTTGGGCATGATGTGCTGGGGTATGGAATACTTCTTTGGTCAGTTTGGGTCAGGTGTCCTGTCCCTGCTTCCTCCCAGCCTCCCCTCCTCCCTGGCAGAGCATGAGACTCAGAAAGCCCTCGCTCAGACTAAACATTTGAGCAGTAACTAAAAACATTGCTATTATCAGTTTTGTTCCCAGGCTGAAAGTCAAAAACATAGTGCTGCACCAGTTACTATGAAGAATGAAAAATGACTGCTACTGCTAAACCCAGGACACTTACGTACTCTGATTCTGGAGCAGAGGTGACAAAGTCTTGAGCAAAATCCTGCTCAAGCAGGGTATGTTGCTGAAATTTGATATTTCTTATGTCAGTGGGAGACTTGAAATCTTTCAGTTTCTTAAAGGTAAGTGAATCAGGAGTTCAAACCACGAATAAACCTACCTGAAATTAATTAAAATTTTAAAAAGATGAGATGTCATCTTAGCTGAAATTGATAAACAAACACTAATGTTACAAATGTTTTCCCTGTTAGAAAATGTGACACTTTAGAGGAACATGTATTATTAATTTTAAATTTTTGAGCACTGCTGTGGGCCACATGTATTTTTCAGATTTCCACTGTGATGCAAAGCACTAGGGACCTCATAAGCAAAATAGAAAAAACTGTAGTTTGTATGTACATCAATTTCAATATATATTATCAATATTAATGATCCATTTTATTACCTTAAGAACTGTGTTCTTCTAGGATTATTGCTTTACCATTTATGCTACTTGATTCTGTGGGGTATTTTTCAACATATGAGTCACAAATTTCATTATCACAGCCCTTGACTACAAATTTCATCTCATGTAACAGTGCAGTACAAAATGGCAACTTTCTCATTTATACTGTCCATTTAATGTCTATGTATTATTGTCACGTGTAGGTGCTTCAACACTGATATTTCATTGGAACTGCAATCTCTCCAGTGACAGAAAAACTCCACCCGATTTTCCCTATACTTTGTATTGATGTAAAATCTGACTTACAAACTGAGGTTGCAATCATTCTTCACAGATTTTTCTACTTTGTGACCTTCTATTTCACAATGCAGCAAACTCAGAAGTGCGCCATAGCTCTTTATTCCCACTCCTGGAAATACTGTAACAGTCTGATTTCAACAGAGGGCCTACTTAATAGTTGAATTAGAGCTTCATGATATCTGCCACCTATGGAATGATTCTGTTCATCTTCTTCTCCCTTGTTCTTGGCTCCTGCTCCCATTGTTTCATGCATTGCAGTGTCACCAAAATTATTTTGCTGAGGAAACTCCATGAAGCTAAAAAAGGCTCTTAGTTCATGATATAGTGCTTTCATCAACCCCTGCCAAAGGCCAGCCACAAGCAGTATATCAGCTGGAGAGACCAGAAACCCCTGTAACAGATTTAATTCAACACTTAGCTTTGATGCATAGTACTAATCTCTGCTTAGAATCCACAAACTTCTTTTACTTCTTTCTTTGTTTTTTCTATCAATACAAACGAAACACCAGGTACAGGCCTAGAAGAGAAGCTGTGAACAAAGCTGTGTTTTGAATTTTCTACAAGAAAATTTATGTTGCAGACAATAATGCCATTTGGCTTCTCTTCCTGTAACTACACAATACATTTCCTCTCTAAAAGACCAATACGTAGCATTGGCACGCAAGGATGTGGATGATAAAGGACAAAATAGTGTTACACTGTATATCCTTTATCTTTTCATCTAATACAGAGAGTAATGTTTGGTTAATGCTGAGAAAATTGTTAAAATGTGTAATCCATATGTCTTCAGTTTTTATTTCTTGTTTGATCTATTCATATGGTTTATAACAACATCAAGAGACTCTTCCAGAAGAAAAAAATCAAATATTTTCAAAGCAATTTATTAACTGAAATCCACAATAGCAAGATTTTATATTACCTATATAGCTTTCCCTGTGCATTCACACAGTGAAATCAAACACTATCCACACAAGTAGTTTAGAAATACCCAATTTCATAATGATTCTTCCATTATAAACAGGTTATTTACATAATGAATTACCACTCAATAAAAATTCCACGATTTAAAATTTTATAAAGAGGCAAATCAGTGATGCATATCTGAAGCAAGCGCAGGATAAGTTAATTGTGTGTGCATGTCACACAGAGTGGATTTTAAGCATTAAGTAAACTACCATTAAACAATTTGGAAAGTAAACAAATCTCAGTGTTCCTCTGTTCACAAATACACATGCCATCTAATTTGCTGAAAATACTGGCATTAGATATGTCACACTCATAAATATAATAGATACAGTACTGGATCTCTAAAATTCTCAAAGCCATGCAATGCACCTTATTTAAATGAAACCTTTTTATCAAAAAAAAGTTCCCGTTTACATAACACAATTAAATTTCCTGTCTGCTTTAATAATCATTAAATGTTACACACTTTAAGGACAAACTGGCCTTTATTCTACAAATATTTGTCCACCTATTGACATGTCTGCAGCCACTCAAGAATTCCCAAGCTCAGGTTTGGCAGAATAGTCACAAAGTCAATCACAAACACTTTTGACAGATCTAGGTACTAGACTGTCAGTTTCTCTCTGGGTACAGAATTATTAACAGGGTTGAGTACACTGCACAACCCCCACCAGAGCTTCTCAATATTAAGGTGGTATTTAACAATGATTCACAAATTCTGCACCAGCAGCAGCACAGACTGGGGAAAAGACCTAAATGGCGTAATGTGGAAAGCACTGGAAAATAAATGATAGCCCTGATTTTCTGCTGTGTTCTGCCCTAGAGTCTCTCACAATTCTGGCCAAAGTAATCTGGGCTGGGTGCCAGAGGTGCAGGAGGGGTGTCTGGAAGCTGGGTGTAAAGTACATGCATGTGAACTGGTGCATTTGTGTGTAAATCACTTACCTCTGTGCGTTCCAGAAGATGTGTAGACTGATGTGGACTGAATACTTCCCCTTCCTTTTGCAGTATCAGCTATTTTAAGCGCAGTGCTTGTAGTTAGAATGGGGGGTCTTTGCACTTGTGGGAACAGAGATTTGGACCCTCATCATTTAATCCCCAAAATGTATTGCTCAGAAGAGCTGCTTGTGCTCTTAAAAGGTTATGCAGTTCAGCCCTACCAACACAGGGGCAAACATGCTTTGTGGGCCTTTCCCTAGTCTTGTCCTATCCACAAGAAGAACTTCAGTCCTAAATACAGCTTTCCAGACTGCGATGTTCAGCTTCTATACTGTGCATCTACAGTATTCGAATTGTCTTTTATTGACAACTGTTACTTCTCATAAAATATTTTTCAAGTTAAACCTGTCAAATCCTTCACAGACAGCAGTCATCATCTAAGGACTTAAAAAAAAAACGAGAAGCAATCCAATCCAACAGTCAGTGATAAAGCTTCTAATCACTGAAATTAAAGGATTAAAACACAAGTGTGTCTTGGGTACAGACACAAGACAATATTATACTTAACGACAAATCAGTAATTAAATTATGTTGACAGTATAGTATATACTCCAAAGATATGATACCATTTCTCAAACAGTTCTTAAAATGATGATTGGCAGGAACTACCAAAAGGACCACAGAAAAAAGCATTCTAATTGTAATCCCTCTTACATCATTTCCAGAGGAAGATCAGAAAATGGCAAGAGAAACTTTCCTCTGAATGTTGTACCATCTCACACAGCTCACCTTCATTCTGAAAGCTGGTTCATTTACAGAAGGAGATCTGCAGACATGAGTGTTACACATGTGGTTTTGCAGAGAAGCACACCACAGTGATTACTGCATTAACACAATTCCTGTACTTCTCCATGAATAATGCTGGACTTTTATGTTCCAAGAATAGCACAAACTGAATAACATGGTACTGTCTTTGCTTTGTTTTAATGACAAGCAGAACCCTAGTGAAACAGATAGTGTGTCAGTTCTTGTAATGTTATATCCCATTCAGGTGAACGTCCTCTGGTATGATATTTCATATAAAAAATGCAAAGGCTTTTGCGTCAGACACATATGTGGATTTTCTTACCTTTGGTTCCATTGAAATGAAGCTGTGGGTACCTCTACTTGAGAGAACTGACCTTTTAATTGTTTTACTATGGTAGAAATGGTAGTAATCTTTCAGTGTTCCAATCTGTAAGGGGAGAAAAGAAAAAAGAGAAGGAGATTTAATTTATGAAAACCAGTTTTCTTCTTTTCATTTCTCGAAGTCTATAAATTATGTAATTTCCTGTGTGCTGAAATGTTACTTGAACCCACTGATCGTCTTCAAAAGAAGGACATATGGTATGAAATGGATGGAGTGTCCTTGAGGCAGTAACTGCATAACCAAAGATTATAATTGACCTGCTTAGTCTGTCTGTATCTACCTTTTTAATGTTTAATTTATATGCAGTACTTTAAGTAATTCTATATCAATCTATATCCAAACTGCTGTCTTCAAATGGCAAGTATAAAAATCATCAAATGGCTATATGGTTATTAAAAAGCATTCCATCTAGTTTGCTTAAGGAAATGTACTTTAAAATGCACTAGATTTGGTTATTTATATAATTAAATTATAAAAAGTATGTTCACAGCAGACTATACAACAAGAATAGACTTCACTTTCTGCCAAATGTGGGCAAGAAAGAAGAAAAATGGAAATGGTAACTTCACAGCATAATGTCTAAGTCATAGTACAGAATCAATTCATGTAAAATTGCAAAATTGCAAAATTCACAACAGTACAATAAAAATATTCCTTGTTCATCACATCAGTAAACAGCAGAAACACAAATATTCAACTTAGACAGCCTTCACAAACTGACAAAGAAATTTTAATCTCCTGAGTCACTAATACACCTAAACATTCATAAGCTGAAACTTCAGTTTCACAAACCTCTGAGGAAACATTCAGCCTCCTTGTTTTTAGGGAGAATTTCTCTCCACCCTACTTGAAATCTGACTTTATTTTGCACTGGTGTGCTAGTTTTGTCTGGGATTAAGAGTTAACTTTCTTCACAGTAGCTGGTATGGACTATGTTTTGGATTTGTGCTGCAAGCAGTGTTGATAATACAGCGATGTTTTCGTTACTGCTGAGCAATGCTTACACAGACTTTTTCTGCTCCTCATGCCACCCCACCAGCAAGGAGGCTGGGGGTGCAGGAGAAGTTGGGAGGGGACACAGCCAGGACAGCTGACTCCAAATGACCAGAGGGATATCCCACACCATATGGCATCATGATCAACATAAAAAGCTGGGGAAAAAAGAAAGCGGAGGACATTTGGAGTAATGGTGTTGGTCTTCCCAAGTAACTGTTACATGTGATGCCGCCCCACTTTCCTGGAGATGGCTGAACACCTGCCTGACCATGGGAAGTGGTGAATGAACTCCTTGGTTTGCTTTGCTTGTGTGCACAGTTTTGCTTTCCCTATTAAACTGTCTTTATCTCAACTCATGAGTTTCCTCACTTTTACCCTTCTGATTCACTCCCCCATCTCCACAGGGAAAGAGTGACCTGACCNTTGCTTTCCCTATTGAATTGTCTTTATCTCAACTCAGGAGTTTCCTCACTTTTACCCTTCTGACTTTCTCCCCCAACATTCCTATTGCAAGGGGCACAACCAAGTGGCTCTTTAGTTGCTAACTGGGGTTAAACCATGACAACTGTAAATTTTGTAAGATACACAGTAATTTAAAGTTCCTTAATGATGAGCAAATAAGGGATCATTAAGCTTACTGCTATTTCAAGTCAAAACTCAAAGTGACCTCGGGAAACAGGCCTGGTTTTGCAAATAATCTCAATGACATCACCAGAAAGAACGGATCAACACTCAAAACTCTAATCTTTTAAAACCCTGCAGTATTCTAAAATATTAATCCCACTCTATGCAGTTGATCCATCAATATCTTCACTTCAGGAAGGATTACTTGTCTTTATTTTAAGTCAAATACCAAAACATTCAGTTATATGAGTTGGTTTATCAAACAGGATTTGATTTGACTAAGATTAATTAAAGTATATTAGCACTGCCATAATAATTTTCATGCTGCCTTTTCTTTGAAAGATAACTCCAGCTGAAGTGGTGCAACTCTGTACTATAGATGAGCCTATTCTCACACCTCCACATGCATGCTCATGAAGAAACCATAAACATGTACAGCGAAATCTTCTCTGGACTCCTCAAAGAGCTGCAGCACCCTGGGTCTTCTGGGGAGTCCCTGCTAACTGAAAGCTAACCAGTGTTATTCCAACCCATCAAAAGTGCATGAGGGAAGACCCAGCAAACAACAGATGGTTAGTTTAAACTCAGTTCCTGGAAAAATTATGAATAATGGGTACTATTGAAATTTATTTAAAGAATAATGCAATCATCAGGCACACACAACATGGGTTCACAAAGGAAAACTCCTGTTTAACTAATCTGACACCCTTCCATGATAAGGTCACTTGCCAAATTGATGAAGGGCAGGCAATGGATGTAGTTTTTTTGCATTTTAGTGAGGCTTTGATACTGTCCCTCACAGAATCCTTCTGGACAAACTGTCCAGCTGTTAGATGAGCAGGTTCACATTGTGTTGGCTGAAGAACTGGATGAATGACAGGGCTCAAAGGTTTCTAGTAAATATGGCTACATCTGCCTGGCAGCTGGTCATCAGCAATGTTCATTAAGGCTCAATTCTAGGTTGAATTCTGTTCTACATATTTGTCAGTGATTTGGAGGCTTGAGTTTGAGGTACCATTAGTAAGTTTGCTGGTGATACTGAACTGGAAGGTGCTACTGACCCCGTTGAGGGACAGGAGACTTTGCAGAGGGATCTGAATAGACTGGAGCACTGGATAGTGATTAACAAGATGAAATGTAACAAATCAAAATGCTGTATTTTGCACTAGGACAAAGTAACTCCAGACACAAGTGTAAACTGGCAGAGGAGCAGCTGGAGAGCAGCCCTGCAGAAAGG
>NDXB01005439.1:0-26952 GCA_002631895.1 Agapornis roseicollis
TAGATTGGATATAAGGAAGAAATTCTTTCCTGTTAGGCTGGTGAGGCACTGGAATGGGTTGCCTAAAGAACTGATAAATGCTCCATCCCTGGCAGTGTTCAAGACCAGGTTGTACAGAGCCTTGAGTGGCATGGTTTAGTGTGAGGTGTCCCTGCTTATGGCAAGGGGGTTGGAACTGGATGATCTTAAGATCCTTTCCAACTCTAACTATCCTATGGTTCCATGATTCTATGATTTTCAGATAAAGAAATTAAACTGATAAAATGTGTAAGTGAAAACAGGTCAAGTAATTTCCAGTTCCACTATTAATCAGTACACGTTTATTTGTGAAAATGACAGGGTATTTTCTTACCAGCTGTAATACGTAACTACAAATATTTCCATTCTTTATTTTTCCCTTAAGGTTTTTTTTTTTTTTTTAGTCCAANAAACAGGTCAAGTAATTTCCAGTTCCACTATTAATCAGTACACGTTTATTTGTGAAAATGACAGGGTATTTTCTTACCAGCTGTAATACGTAACTACAAATATTTCCATTCTTTATTTTTCCCTTAAGGTTTTTTTTTTTTTTCAGTCAAGAGATAATAGTAAAAAACACTGATATGTCCATAAGTAAAAGCAGCGAAGAGGAGGCACCTCCGATCTCCTGGAAGATGCCAGAAAGATTATTCACTTTACTAAATAAAAAAATTTAACCAAAGTTGTGCTCCGAATTGCACTTTGCCTTGTTAGAAAGTGGAGAAAACTAAAGCATCAAAATTATTACACCAAATTCATCAAAACTAGAGTAAGTCAAAACAGCCATTTAAGACAGAGCAGAAGGTCTCTGCAGAGAACAATATCCTGTGCAATACCTCTGAAAGTAATTTCAGTAACTGAGTAATTTAGCAAGAAGTTACATTTACCGTACCTGTACTGTGAGGAAAGACATCCTGCACAGAGGTAGTGAGCTACCCATTCTTGCACAGGTTTACTTCAAAACATTGCCACACATGGTATCATTTTATTGCATGGACCTTCCCACATTAGTTTGTCTCTTTCCCAGAAAACTCCTCTAAACTCTGGCATGAATTACAGACAGTTGAGGAGATGGGTGTACAGAATACAGCTCTGAATATGCATTTCAGTTTGTATTTTACATGCCAGGAAAAGGATGCCACAACAGCCAGTTGTTTCACAGAAAGGAAGTTTGTTTCCTACTGGTACTAATACTACTCCTTTCCAGCAGGGGTTTGAGTCACAGCCATTACTCAGCTCTCATCCTAACCATTAAATTGGGTCCTTCCTCAGATTCTGCTCCTGTTTCAGTGACAGGGATGTAAACTGCATTGAGGTAGAGGGATAGAGCTACTGTATGGAAAGTTTGCTTGTCTGCTTACTAAATTCCTATCAGTTAAAATTTACATGCATCACTAATGTTCCTTTCTCCATAGGTAAATAACACCAGAAATCAGCCTTTAATTGTTATGCACAGCAAAAAAAGCATCTGAACAGTAGTGGTGTCCTGCAGGGATAACATTCAGGTGGCACTTTGCCATTTTGGTAGTCTCCATTATAAGCAAATCCAGTAATTAACTAACAAAAAGCTAGGAATCCCACACACTTCACAACATCTGCAAGCTAAACTTACTGCTCCACTTCCCCAAGAAATCCCTGTTGTCCCTTATTTTTACATGTCTATATTTTCACGGTTCTCTGACATGCAACCACAAGGAGATTCCTACCCTAAAGAACCATTCACAGAAACTAACGTTCTTCCCAAACTCACTGCTTCAATTAGCAGTGGACTAACAAATCATCAGTCTTCATGAGCAGGAAGAATGTTTTGTTTATTTTCTATTTTATTTTTAAGTATAATTCAATCACCTTTTTTCCCAAACAAAATCTTTTTATGGTTTCCATTTATGAGATATGAACAACTTAATCAAATAGATAACTATATAAATAAATGTAGATCCTGGCATTCAATAATTGCCAATGGAACATTCCTTGTCTTGCTGGAACGTAGAAAGAACCTTACAGTTGTGAGAAAGAAGTATTTTATCTCAGTTGTATTAGATAAGGAAAAGTTACTTGATGTAAGTACTGTTTCTACAGGAACAGAACCCAAAACACTTCACTTCCAGACTCATACTCTGACCACTTCATTGTGCTTCTGTGGCTTAAAAAAAAAACCAAAACAATAGCACATCAGCAGTTATTGCCCAGCCAATTTTGTTTAAATCACTGTTTCTCAGTCGGTGATCTAATCAGGCCGGCAGTCAGGCCTGCTCTGCTCATGACTCCTGCAGCGCTCAGCTCAACAGGAGTTGCAGCATAATGCACATTTATAATGGATGGTTGAATCAAAAATAAAGGTAAGCTATTTGTTTGAAATGTTCATCTTATTTATTTTATGTTCATATGCTTGCATAGGAGGCCTCATAAGTGGTTGTTTGAGATCCAAGAGAAGTGCACAATAGGCAAAGCCAACAAATACTCTTACTGATTATCACCAGTGCATGCCTTAGTATTTCCTTACAATGAGAAATCCATGAAGTAAAACTGAAAAAGTTCTGTTTACCAAGGCATCCTAAAAGAGAAACACTAGAGCTTAAACCAGAAGCATGCCTGCTGCTACATGAAAACAATTTGATAGCATAATAACAACAAAAAAGCACCTCAATTTTTCAAGTGTATGGAATTCAGAATCTGTTTGGTAGTACATCAGTTAACTATTTCAATCATAGGCACACAAAAATCAATGCTGTACAATACCAATCCTCAGATCCAATGATTAAAAGCTACATCCTAAGAATTATTGCTGTCTCCCAAAAAACAAATGAAGACTTAGGTATGCCTATCTGTTGTAGTGATAAGAAGTGAAACTGGCCAGCCCAAAAGCTGTTTTCTGAATAACAATCCTACTGACGGGTGACCATATACATTTCCCTAAAGAGTATGAGCCTCTAGCTGACTGACTTGAATACATTCCTAACCTTGCTGACCACAAATACTGCAGCAATAAATAGAAACTATTCAAAAATACTGTTTCTTTTAACAAGAACAATATCCCTCAGTGCATGCACACACACACTCATATACCTATGCACACCTTAAAAGATTTGTTCCCAAATGTTTGGGCAAACACAAGATTATTTGAATATCATCAAATGCTCACACTGATCTTTGATTAGATACAGGAAAAGGACTTTCAGCCATTGAGTAAATAATCTCACTGAAGATTCCTGGAGTTACAGTCAGCAAAGTCGTGATTTCCTACAAATATATATTCTTTGAGTAATGTCCATAATATTGCTTTAATGAGTTAGATTTGATAGCTTATATCTACTGAGATGTTTATTTTTTTTTACCCTCTTGGGGAATACAGGGCAATGACCTCTTACTTTCTGGCAACTTCTCTGCTTTTTGAAGGCCTATCTGCCTGGGAAAGATACTGAAGGAGAGTGTATGCTTTGAATTTACAGCAAAGCAGTAGGCAACAGAAAGCTGTAGTCAGTCAAAACTATATTAAGTAACAAATATATCCACATGGACAATTAATTGGACATGAGATTACAAATGTGTCGCAAATTCACAGATATATTGTACACCAACACCCTGGCCCCTTATAGACACACAGTTCACCTTTCTTTCCTAATTATCTAGGGAAAGGCATAAGGACACACAGAATAAAGAGGCTTTAGGGATGGAAGCCTGAAAAAAGTACATCTACAAAATGAGGAAGGTTTCAAGTCAGCATTTTCAGATTGACTGGAGTTAGTTTATGCTTTAATAAGGGCTGGCTGGGACCTGACTGTTTCTTTTTCACAGTTAATTCTACTAAAAATACAAAGAGTTTCACAATCCTGGTCAAACAGTGAATTTCAGCATAATACTAAATCAATATCCTTAGAAACAAATATATGGTTTTGATCAATAGACTGTTACTGATTTAATAAGGGGAAAATGTTTCATTTCATTTTATATTTTTATGTTATCTTAATACACCAATCTTTGAAATGAAAATCAGAAAGTTCTTTTTTGATAAACTAAAAATGTTAGTCAAAAAAAGAAAAATTAATAGGACATTTTTTTCTCCAATCTTTTTATTTCAATAGTCAGAAATAATGTTTTATCAGAAAATGCCTGATGAGCTCTTTAGCCCCAAAAGATCTTAGAAAACTACCGTCACCTGCCCTCATGGTCACAAGTGATGAAAGCAACACCCATCAACATCCAACTTGAGCCTAGCAGTGGGTGCAATGGACTAAAAGCTGCAAACACCTGAGAGAACAACGTAATAGCAGAAATGTGGCTGCATGAACATCATCGCAAGACACACTGCAGCAAGGGCTGCACCACACAGGCTTCAAATCCTCCGCTCCACCAGCCTAGCAGCAGTAAAAAAGAAAACTGAAATCACTGAATCAGGTGTCTGGACATCAGAGCAATACAGGAAGGCACTTCTCTGCATTAAGGAAAGTAATTTCCTGGGGTAATGGTTGGACTTGATATTAGAGGTCTTTTCCAACCTGGTTGATTCTAAGATCCTGATGTCCACTGCCCCATTTGCTGCTATTCCATGGCTATCAAGTGTCTTTTGACCCATGAGTTTGTCTACAAATTGTGCATGCCTCAAATGTACTTGCAAGCATGGTACTCACATGGTAATTCTGAACAATTTATGCTTTGCCTACAAGAAATAGTAAAGAAAGAAAGAAAGATATAACCGATGTTTGATTCCCTAGTGTAAAGAGTACAGAGTATTTCTGGAAGGAGAAAAGGCACCTACTAAAGTGAAACAAAAAGAAAAAATAATGAGAAACAAGAAAAAAGGAAAAATAAATTTAAAAAAACCCCTAAAAAAAAGCCTACAGACTTAGAAGAGGGAACACAGCTCTGGAAAAGGCTCAAGACACAGTTTTATCATTGAAGAAGAACTAATATTGGTAGTATTAAGAACTGGCAGAACAGTTTTATTTGAAGGAATGATTTGTACTTTCTGGGAAGAAAAAGAAAATCAGTAGCTCCATGGAATCATTGATGTGTATTTCGGATTTGCTGCAATATAGCAATTCTTTCTGTGATTACTTAGATGTTAATAAATGTAGCTCATTTTATAGGCTATTTATAAGTCATGCATTTAAGTATATGCATTTAAGTACACAGCATGTCCAGGAGAAAATGAGCAGTTATTACTCACTCAAAGTATCTTTCTTGTGAGATACATTTCAGTAACTAGATCAGAATTTACTGCAAGCTATCAAGATAAAAAGGCATTCAAATCAATGATAGCTTCAACCTGTATACAGTAGATCTAACCTAGGCTAGTGAAAATCTAACCTTTCACCATTAAGGGTAAGTGGCTTGAACAGAAAACGCAGATGCCTTCTCAACTTTTTTGACTCAATACTGTTTTGTAATAGGATAAATGATCATTCTAATAACTTAGTGAATGATAATTACTGCAAATATATAACTAGGGGGAAAAAAAAAAGTGCTTTTGACAAATAAAATTTCCTCCATTGCCACCAGGTTTTGGAACATTATTCTGTCCCTCTACTCCACTCTCATGAAACCCACCTGCAGTACTGAGTACAGCTCTGGGGCACCCAATACAAGAGGGATATGGACCTGCACAAGCAAGTACAGACATCACAAAGATTATTAGAGAGCTGGAGCACCTCTTCTATGTAGTCAGGCTGAGAGAACTCGGTTTGTTCAGCCTGGAGAAGAGGACATCTCTGGGGAGACCTTGTAACAGTCTTCCAGTACCTAAGGGGGCCTAGAAGAAACCTGGAGAGGGACTTTTTACATGAACATGTAGTGATAGAACAAGGGAGAATGGCTTTAAGCTGAAAGGGACAGAGATGAGACATTAGGAAGAAAGTGTTCACTATGAGTGTGGCAAGGTGCTGGCACAGGGTGCCTAGAGTTGTGGCTGCCCAAGCCCTGGCAGTGTTCAAAGCCAGGTTGGATGGGACTTGGAGAAATCTGTTCTAGTGGAAGGTTTCCCTGCCTGTGGCAGGGGTTTGGAGCTGGATGAGCTTTAAGGTTCCTTCTAACCCTATGCATTTTATGATTTTATTATAAGACTTTGTAAATGAGCATAACTGACGTAATAACATGATAACTTCAGCCAACGCCACCTAAAGGAAGTGAAGGGTATTACTGTGGCCTGTATATCAGGTGACAATGCTGAAGAAAACTGGGGGATCCTTATACCTCAATGAGCTAAGTTTCTGAACACTTAAGAAACACCATCAACTCAATTCAACTGTGCCATCTTGAGCCCAAGACACATCAAACCCATAGAAGCATATAGGAGACTAAAACATAAATCAAACTTTTTAAATGTACCACTGATTTACCTTTCTTAAGGGAAAAATAATTTTCCAATCAGCTTGATGTCTGTCTTGCTATTACTAAATTCAGGTTTGCTCACATTTGATTAATTGTTAGCATATATTCCTGTTTGTTACATTTAGAAATCTCTTAAAATTAACGGCATGAGCTAAATATAGAAGATAGGTAGGAACATCTATAAAAAAAACCCTACCTGCTAATTTCAACATTGCCAGGATTTCTTATCTCCTTTTTGAACCTTCAGGAGGTTCAAGCCTACTGGTTTCTTTTTAATCAAAATACCTGTTCAGTAACTTTTCTATGCCCATCTTTCCTATACATTTTTATAGTGGCATCCAAACAACGATCATCAGCATATTCTGTTCTACACTCATACTCTAATGGCTGCATTGCAAATGCTGCCACAGTTTTCGAAGTGCTACCGATGCTATTCTGATCTCCTCCTGTTGGCAGCACTTGCTCAGTAAGCCTACTCTGGTTTGCCAGAATTAGCATGCACTCAGAGCATGGACAATCTAGAAACTTATTTTCAGTCACTTAGGGTTCTGACAACTAGCTAAATTTTGTCCAGCATGAACTGTGATTAATTAAACTGACTTCTACATGAAATTATCTGGCTGAGGTGAAGTTTCCTGAACTCAAGTTTCCCACTCAAGAAAAAAAAAATCAGCTCCCAAAATATTCTGGTTTAATTCAGGAATTCTTTTCCAAGGTGCAGGCAATTATAATGAAGTTCTAATTTGTCAACTACAAGGTAAAGCAACTACATTTTAGAGTTCTCCATCTCTCTTCCTTTTGTCCATGGAACTTCAATGACATCTCTGCACATAACCACAGTTACAGAGGGCTTCCAAGTGGACATTATAAATACATTCAGCTATGATGGCACAGCTCATAGGGCATGTGCTTTGGGGCAGGAAAGCAGTTGGAAACTATGACATTGCTCCACCAGACAGAGCAAATGAAGTCTATACACTTAACAGAAACAGAACTGAAGAAATGAATCAGCAGCATTGGACTTACACAGACAAACATCACATGTGGTATTCTACCAGTAAGAAGAAGTGAAGAACAGCTTTTCAAATCTGTTAGCATGATAAAAATGCAATCAACTCCTAGAAAATAAAAACTAGAAGGTGAAAGTTCCTGGTTCTGCAATGACCAACTGACATACCCTTCCTACAAAGAAAGATGCCTGAAAAGACTAGAGAAACCAAGCAGCAGTGAGCTCAGGAGAGGCTAATCTCACTGCCACTTAGGCAGGTACCCAGGCAGGCACACCACACTCTGCAGTGCCACGGTTACACTATCATCAGTACCCAGGCAAGTTAGATGAGTGAGCACAAGGAGGTCCAAGCTGTCCTTAGAAGAACAACTGCAGGGCAGATGTAACTTCATTACCCCTCAGAACTTAGGTACCAATCTAGTCCATTCTCAGTTGTAATGGCACAGAGAAAGGGCGGCTGGAGGGTACACTGAAATGTTGTCATTACAAGTTAGGTGCAAAGTAAACACTGGGAAAAATGCACACAGCATGCTGCAAGAGAGGATACCCTCTAAAATCAGTTCCCTAACACATAGTACTTAGCAGAAGTTGATTTCACAGCCTGGCTTGGATTGCTCATAACAAATGTTCTAACCACATCCTAAAATATTAAACATGTACTTAGTTGAGGAACAAGGTTATTCATGAGCTTAAATGCTTATTCCTACATTAGCTCAACTTAATCTATAATAATCTATATAGAATGGTAATTGACTAAAGTTATTTACATTAAAAAAAACAGCCAAGACACTAAACTGTGTCCTGAAACAAGCATTTATGAAATACTAACAAAAGACAAAGCCACTTTTGAAAACACGTACGTATCGATTAGCTTAAATAAAATTCCAGTAGGAACAATAAATTTAAAATGTCCAAAAACAGAAAATGCAAACACAAATGAAAGAAGGCTACACCAAGTCCTGTTAAGTCATTTTCCTTTGTGATTTTAAAATAGAAGATCTCTCATCATTATTTAGAAGGTTTTGACTCCTAGTACTAAGAATTCTAAGCACAGAACTGAACTCTTTCTCCTGGGAGGGTCTTTTGGTATGTCTGAGAAACAGCAGTTTGGCAGACATAGACTCTACCTTCCCAAAATTTGCAAAGATGTACAATTGTTTGAATAAAATCTTCTGGTTCAACATAAAATATTTTTTCTCCTTTAGCATAAAATCTTTGAGTAACAGCAAAAAAATAATTAAAAAAGACATTTTGTCTCTGCCCATGAAAAATACTGATAAGAAACGTAATTGGTCAAACTTCCCATTATTTCTTTCAGGAAGCTCAGAATTAATTTTTGTTCAGTTGTCAAAGAAAGAAAGACAAAAACTATGCTCTAAAAACATTTAACTTTTACCTAATCCAGTGCTGATTTACCAAAACTGATGCCAAGACCAATCTGGTAAAAGCAAGTAATTGCACAATTTGCTTACGCCACAGGTGGTCTTGGCAGTCCTGGGGCAACAGTTGGACTCAATGATTTTAAAGAACTTTTTCCAGCTTAGATGATTCTATGTTTCTATGTTACAGCAATAAAATTTTGCGAAATAAAAAAAGATACAATAACCACTTTCAGTGTCTACTAATGGTATTGCTAGTACACTAAAGTTTACAACTGTTTTATGCTCTTTTGGAAGAAGCAAATCAAAACCAGAAATTCCTATACTCAACTTCAGATTAAAAGTCATCCAGCTATCAAGACACAATGTGTAGCTGAAGTTTGTTTCTTAAAATTAAATCTCCAATTAGTTTACTCAAATGTAAGTTAGGCAGTCAACAATGTGGTTAGTCTATGAGAACTGGAACAAAAAGTTTCCACTCCAAACCAGCATATCAAATAACAGTCAAAATGTCAGCCACAGAATGATTGTGATTTGAAACATTTGAGTTTGAATTCTCCCTTCGATGATAAAAAAAAATTGTTTTGATCTTCCCAGA
The DNA here is from genome assembly GCA_002631895.1 of Agapornis roseicollis. NCBI lineage: Eukaryota > Metazoa > Chordata > Aves > Psittaciformes > Psittacidae > Agapornis > Agapornis roseicollis. Next base: position 9,332 of record NDXB01005439.1, read on the forward strand.
GAAAGAACATGCATACTATTAAAGTATTTCTTGTTTATAAGATGCAAAAAAGCAAGTAGTTGACTTATAGAAGAACCTTTTCAGAAACAGTACACTACTTTATTATTATTATGGTACTGTTCAGCAGCTCCAACAGTATCATCAATTCCTACGCTAGACAATATAATGACTGAAAGCATTCTCAGACAAAATACTTATTCAAGTTTTCTTATACATAATAAAAGAAATATTTTCTGTTTTACAAGAAGGCTGCAGAGAAAAATACATAATAAAGCAGTCATTCAAGAAATTTCTAGGACATTTGGGATAAAGCAGGAACAAGAGCTCTGTGGGAGCTCTCTATTGATTAGAAGGGAAAGCTAACCTCCAAAACAGAGACACTTAAGACACATCAAAAATTTAAGTAATTTGGTAGTTCCTTGCCCATGACAGTTTTACAAGTTTGTAAACTACCTCATAATCCTGATTACAACCTCTAAGTATCCTTCTACTTAACATAAAGATTAATTCAACCAGGAACCTTACTCTAGCAGAGATACAGATGGAATGACTTATGGCAACAGTCTGCTTGCTACCTTGGGACAGTTTCTGTAACATACAATTTCAAAGCTACTATGGCTTTAGGTCTTCAAACTAAGCTACTGGGTGTAATTCTTGCTCTACCAACTACATTATCTAAATTTTGCTTTACTTAGAAAATGGGGAGGGGGCAGCAGAATAACAAAAAATGCTCATATTTCCCCTTTGGTTTCAAAATATCATTTTATAGAATCAATTTGGCAGTTTAGTCAAAACTCTGGTGGGATATTTGTCTCTAATCATATCCCTTGTTGTCTACACAACAATTCACATATCTCACTGTTTAATTGAAGTGTTTTATGCTCACATCTAGCACAGAAAAGGAGGGAAATTATTCCTAAACTATGAAGTAAGTTTTTCAGAAGCTAATGAATATTTCATTTCCAATCTTTTACCAAATGAAGTTAAGAATACACTCTTTTCACTTATAATTAAAATTACTGAATTCATAGCTGAGAAGCTGCTATCCTCAGTCCTGGCAAGCAGCAACTTGTTACCTGTTTAGCCTATTCATTTTAGCATTACGATGACAGTACACTCTGCAATTTGTGGAGATCAGTTACAGATGCATATGACTTCTGCATTCTTCTTTGTCCATGCATATACTAAGTTATCATCCCTCCTGACTCTCATCTTGCTAGGTATCTTCATCCATTAAGCTTTGGTCTGATAGCTCTCTGAACACACAATGCTTTGACAGCCTTAACTTCATCTTCCTGACTTTTGAACAGAACTGCTTTATTGAAGTTCTTCCTTTTGCTTATTTACAGTTGCTTAAAATGATGCTAAGGAAAAAAAATTATGCTTTCACTGAACAGGATCAAGTAATAGAATCTGAACATAATTTGCTCCTTGTGGTTTATGGTTTTGCTTAAAATAATTATGTTGCTTTTTAATAATGCAAGAGTACTACTGCTAAAGACAGAACAAAAGTTTGCACCTACCTAAGAAAGAACTGAAAAATCTCTCTTCACAATTACACTGTGCAAATAATGTGATGAATAAAAGGATTAGGCCAACTTGAAGAAGACATCACATACTTAGAATGAAATTCTTAGTAGAATGCCTGCTTAGCAATTATGATATACAACTGAACTAGACACATGAGACACTGCACCAGCTCATATGACATGTTTAGATCTTATGATGCGCCATTTTATGCTGTTTTAATTGCTGCCCTTAGTAGAACTAAGGAAGGGACCTTGTTTGATGTCCTTATTTTATGTGACAAGTATTTCAATCTAAGCTTGCTATGTATTTGCAGCACATAAATTTTCTTTAACTAGGTGAAGGTAATATCTAAATGCAATGAAAATACATAAAAAGCACATTATGAAGATACGAATGGAAAATTTTTAACTAAAAGTATTTTATTAGCTAAGTAGCTCTACTTAATTAGTTACTTTGTTACTCTGGAAACCAATGATACTCAAATCAAGTCTGCACCTAACTTCAGTATCTATAGCCTGGCATATTGATTTCAGTTCCATCAGATAGCAAAAGGATCTAAACTGGTTTAAGCAATGATTTTGTGCTAAAAGACTCATTCTCATTAAAATACTACTTCTGACATACAAGATAAATCATTATCCAATATTCCAAGGACAATTCCTGCCATTACTATCAAACAAATATAATAAGGGGAGAGGAGTGAAAGAACTATCTGCCAAAATTGTTGCAGAAAGACTAATGTCCTAAACAGCCAAAGCAACAACTGCCTAGTTCAGTCTATTACATGAATGTCTTTATAAAAGTCTGCAAAAAATGTTGAAAAACAACAACTAAACCACTAAATATAAGAATACATACCTCTCCTGACAGTGCTGCAAGCTAATCAAGAAAACAAGAGAAGTATTGGAATAGAAATCAATAGATTGGCTCTGGTGTGTAAGGAATTAGCTCTCACTAATTAACAAAATAATCTGAGAATACAGTATCCAACACGTTTAAACATCCTTATTCAGCATCACTGGTAACCCTATCTGAAAAGAGCAATTTTATGGGTTGAAGTTAAAAAGAACCATTTCTTTGAAAAGATTCTGCTTTCAAAGGGAAAAAGAAAAATTGCCATCCTCACTCCCCTGGCTCTTCTGTTTATTTCCTTCTTTTCAGCAGTTTTTTTACAATAGAAATGTCACAGTGATAATTATACACAGAAGGTCAGCCAGGCCAAGAAATCTCTTATGATTCTTAGAGGAGAGGGCACATACTTTGCCAGGAAGCAGCACAAATTGGGTCCCTCCAACCAAGTTGAGCTCCCTGTAGCCCAGATAAATACCTTTATATATTCCTATACACACTTGCAATGCTTAAGGAAGATCATATTGAGCAACCTGAATGCTGCCTTCTTCCACCACAACATACTGCAGAGCTGCCACAACACAGAATCACATACCCAATTCAGGTATTTACAGTCACTTAGAAGCCAGGAAATCTCCCTCCTTAACTCTGAAGTTGCTGAAGCACCTGACAATCCCAGATGACATCTCACACAGCATAAGGAGGCCAACCATATGATTCTACAGATGGAAGAACAAGCTGATAAGCCCTCTGTCAGTTCAAGGTTCTGATCTACTGAGACACTTTCGCCTCCAGCAGTTATCCACCTCTAGTACTTCCAGAGTCCAATACTCCCCCACCAGCTTCTTTCAGATACTACACATGTGACAGGTGTAATGTTTAATATCCCCAGTCTTCAGGAAGGCATATGTGGACAAAGCCAGCTCAAACCTGGTGCTCTATGCCAAGTCATTTTACTAGCTATCCCATTTTCATACTCTGTGTTGGATTAAGCTATGTTAGCCATGCTGGTCTGGCTGACTCAGATGATCGATGCAACTGTTGGTAGCTGTTTTTCTAAAACAAAGGCAACCCTTGCCCCTTTCTGTTGTGCCTTTCCACTGAGCCTTTTTCCATTGCAGGGACTTTATGCAGTGAGTCACATTCTCCACCTATGGGTTTAATCAGTCACAAGTACAGAACAGACCTTATAATACCAGGGATCATCATACATGTATTTCGCATTCCTTCTCCAAAAGAAGGCAGGAAGCTATACACAAAAAACAAACGCAAAATTCCATAGGGCTTCTATGGGTGGTACCAGCTGTTGCAGTGCAGGGAACTATTAATATGAAGAGTCAGTTAAATCTCACTACTAATCCATCAATCTGCGAATAGTGTACACAAGTCCTTAAAAGCTTTACTGATGGAACTGAAAGATATGCACTGCTACCAGCTGGGGCTGAAAATTAAAAAAAAAAAAAAAAAAAAAAAAAAAAAAACAAAACAAACCCCATGAGCAAATNTTTATCATTGAAATGTATTAAAAAGGAAAACAGGGGTTGAAACACAGCAGGGAGCCAAAAAAAAAAAAAAAAAAAAAAAAAAAAAAAAAAAAAAAAATAAAAAAAAAAAAAAAAAAAAAGGAAAAAAAAAGAAGCCTTTGTGTGAATTAATATTTACACAAAGCTATTCTTAACTGAAAAAAAATCCAACAAACCACCTCTGCAACCTTCTAGTCAAGTCTATAGACTGGTAACCCTGGAGCCTTCAGTAACTGAAGGAAGCCAGCCTCTCAATTACACGTGACAAAGCAGACCTGGACCTGGTGCCCTCCTCATGGACTTTGACTTCAATGTCACCCCATTGGGGTAGCCCCAGCACACTCAGGAGCACAAGGAGGGCTGTGGAAACTCCTCCAGATGCTGTGAAGAAATGGCTCTCCTGGGAATGAAGCACCATAATCTCCAGTTGGGCAATCAATCCACCTTCAGCCAGCAGAATCAGGATCATGGAGGAAAGAGAGTCATTCCTTTTCCTTTCCTAATTACTCCTGACAACTGGGAGATGAATGTGATCTAGCTGTCAGGCTGGCAAAAGCATTACAAAGACACCTGCAACTTGCTCTGCTTGTTTCCTTATCATATTCAGCCAGGTGAGCCTGTTGGTTGTGCCAAGTAAGACCACTGTTCAAATGGTCACGTCATCATCTAATGAGGCACAACAGGTGTTCATAAACTGGTTCTGAAGAATTTCTTGTGGAGTTCATACACTAGAATAAATCTCTACTCCCAGATTATGTTGGTTTCTGAATTAGTATTTTGCTAACACTTCAATGTTTATGAAGTCTCTTTAGAGGTCTTTTTTCACTAGTTCACAAGCACTTTGTAATTTTCACTATGCTGATAAGCTTTGCTTTCCTTAAAAAGAAGCAATAGCAAATAATTATTGTCCCAAATAACTGAGTACAGAAATAGCAGGTCTTGATCCCAAAGTGGGGGGAAAGCAGGAAACCCAAAACCTTAGCAATACCAGTCTTCGGCTATACTCAGCTGGCAACTGCTGTAGCCTTTTTTACAATCTTATGTATATAGTAAGGAATATTTTCTTTCATCAGGTATTAGCCACAACTGTCATTTAATAAATCTTACTCTCATCGAGGTAGCAATTCCTACCACATACATCCTTCTTAGTCATCCTCTTATGTATTGTGTACAATGAAAGCCTGAAAAAAATCTGTATTTAACAGAACCTCTAGGTGCAGATGACTAGAGGCTTGCAACAGAACCTAATGTTGCAGTTTCTAATTCTTATGGTTTGGATTTGTTTATTTAGCCCTTATCCTTAAGGATGACTCCAGACTGCCTTCCAAAACCCATAGTAACATTAAAATTCTAGAATTTGAATCAGTTTCCTAGTTTTAATAAGCTTGTGACAGCTTTACCATAGTTTTCTGTAATATTAGTATTGTCAAATCTTCAAAGTGCAGCACATGGTTGTTTGCCACGGTTGATGAAACAAAGACTGGGAAAATAATTCAGGTCTTACATTCTAAGATTTCTTTTTCAGAGCTCAGCAGAAACAAACAGCCACTGTAAATCCTTTCAGATTTTTATCTGCTCTATCCCAGATCTGCAGCATCTCAGTAGAACTATCCCTCAAATTAAAGGAGACTGATATTGGCAGCTTCTGTAACACCAGCACTGAAATTTAAATCAAGAAAGTTACATCTATTATTCTTTACATGTGCTCTTCACCTCCTTTTACTGTGTTGAGAAAGGAAGAATCATGACTATGACATTTACAAATGGTCGTTTCTATGGCCAAAAGTGGCAGAGCTTAGGTCACTAAAGCACATTCCCAGAGCAAGTTGGAATGAAACTCAAATTCTTGAATTTTATCATCTTCTGTTGCAAATACTTTGTCAATAGGTTTCACAGGTTTATCTTTCACCCTTATTACAGCAGCTAGCATACACAAAGGACTGACTACTGTTAGCATCAGTCAGTTGGAACACACTCTAGGTGACAGAAATAAATATGATGGGTTTCCACAGTTACAAAATTGCTGTTGACTTGTATCGGTAGCAATACAGTTCCACATAATAGAATTTCTAAGAGGGATTAGTTTTCTTTCCTAAGCAATGAAATAACACATATTTGAGCACCCAAAGAAACTCTTAGAGCTCAGTGTTATGCTTTCCCCATACATATACTCATCTGTCATGATGGATTTCTATTGCATTTTTTTTTAAGCCACCATTAGGAAATAGGGAAGAACTAGAGACCATTTAGAGAATGTGACACTACTACATCAGATTAGGCACATTCTTTGCAAGATTCCTACCTACAAGGAATTTAGCTACAAAACGTTACAAGGGTTACTACTGGCCACTGTGTATGCAGAAGTACTAAGTAACGATGATTTAAGTATAAGCATTTTATGTCTAGCTTGCAGTCTCATTTGCCATACTGTTCAGCTTACCATCAAGTTGATAAGAAATACTAAAATATCATCAGATTACTCAGCTGTTTTCTATGATGGAGAACAACAGAGACACTGCTGAAGCACCATAAAATAACTTTCAATGTTATTAACAGATATTCAGCTAAACTTCAGTGATGAATGGAAAATGGAAATTAGGATTCACTAACCAAAATCAGAGGAATGACAGTTCCTCCTCACTTCTATTACTTTCATGCTGAAAACTACAACTGCAAAATGCAGTAGTTAAAAAAAATAATAAAACTCCCCCCCCCCAATTTTGATAATCCAATTCTACCCTTTTCTCTTTCCCTCACCATTACATTCGACCAAGTTTTTATTGTATTTCTGTTTTTCTTTTCAGTGAAACAAGTAAAGTCAGCCAGAGAGCCTGCCCTTTGAAATGGGCAGTGCTGTATACCTAATTTGGATTAGTCATGCATCCATTCCAAACTAAAAGCAATGTTTATGCTTTTTTTTTTCATTATACTTTGGCTCTTTGGCAAGTTCCATATTCATTAACACAAGTTGGCAGGCAAGAGTTTAGGCTGGTGTGGGATTTATTCAGGAAACAGACGCAGTATGGGCATGAGGGAACATTTCTTTCTTATAAGTGCTGTGCACACCTTCTCATGTGGATTTGTGAGACATTTTATTTGCATAAACAGCTGTCTTCTTACCACGTTTCTGCAGCATCAAATAGTACCATGCGAGAAAGCTGCCGTATGAGATTCTGCTCTTACTCTTCAAAGTACTCCCTCCACTTCCCTTTGCAGCTGGCTCTTCAAACTCAAAAAAACCCCAAGCATTACATTATTTCCCAATTCTATCATAACCTGTATGAGAAACCAGGATTTAATGTAGATAAAAAGATACCAATACTCAGCCTCAAATTAATCTTTAACAGTGTCTAAAATTCTTGTATCTACTGTTATTCTGAAATTAGAACAATATTCTAATAATTACAAAGGGGAAAAAATAAAATAGATAAAAAGCAGAATCTTGAAAGACCAAAATACTACAGGTCACTTCTAGAGTTCAAAGAACTAAACCAAAAGCAAGTATATAAAAGTCCAGCGCAGAGCCACGAAGATGATGAAGGGAGTGGAACATCTCCCTTATGAGGAGAGGCTGAAGGAGCTGAGTCTCTTTAGCTTGGAGGATACTGAGGGGTGACCTCATCAATGTTTACAGATACGTAAAGGGTGAGTGTCAGGATGATGGAGCTAGGTTCTTTTCAGTGATGTCCAGTGATAGGACAAGGGGCAATGGGTGTAAACTGGAGCATAGGAGGTTCCATGTGAACATCAGGAGGAACTTCTTTACTGTGAGAGTGACAGAGCACTGGAACAGGTTGCCCAGGGGGGTTGTGGAGTCTCCTACATTGGAGATATTCAAGACCTACCTGGACAAGTTCCTGTGTGATGTAATCTAGGCTACCCTGCTCTCACAGGTTGGACTAGATGATCTTTCGAGGTCCCTTCCAACCCTTAGGATTTTGTGATTCTGTGATGAGTACTTCATCTCTGTAACAAATACTTCAGAGGAAAACAGGTATGTGGTAGTATATTTCACAGAGTGGAACAAAACAGACATGTTCCAGGCCAACCAAATGAAATAACAGTGGATTTCAGAGGCTACTTTGATTACTTTACTCAGAGTTTTTACATAAAAATGCTATTACACAGTATGCCTCTAACCATGCCATTCTCAACATACCCCTGGTGTTGACTGACGTGTATTTTGTTCAACTACTGCTGTGAGGTTATTCGTTATATGATATTATAATGAATACTTACAACTCTTCTACAGTTATCTAGGCCTGTATCAAATGCAGATCTTTGGAAGGGGTAGGTTTTTGAGATCTCAATGAACAGGAACTGACCCTGAATTTCTTTTAAGAATGAATAGTAGGAATTTGATGGTGGTGGCAGTGAGGTCAGTCCTTGGTCTCTTCCACATGTGCCAGGGGAAGCTGCCTCTGGAGCCCTGTCCTGTATTTATCTCTTCCGATGACTTGCTACTTACAATACAGCACAAGGTCTTATTCAACCAGGACCATGATGAGAGGCAGAACATCACCTCTATAATAAATAAAAAGCATTGCCTCCAGGATAGCAAATGCAATGAAGACCATGACTTTCAGATTATCCAACAGCAAAATAAAAGTGCTTTGAAAGAAATCACTGGAACATATTTCAAACTGAAGGTTATGAAGTTGCAAAAAGCAGCACAGAAAGAATGAACAGAAGAGAAAAATTAACACAAGAATTTAAAACAACATCTGCAGCTTTTCCTTTTCTCCCTGCTTTCATATGCCTATATTTTGACCTTTGTCATTCTCAAGTACATCACTTCCCTCTTCACTCTCAAAGTGATTTCACTGATAACTTCCTTAGTCTCTCCTCCTCCTTTCCTGTGGCATCTTATTTAGTGTACCAAAGCCAAGAAGATAATGTACCTCACTGTATTTCCTTGCATCTCAGGATGTAAAGCAAACATTACTCTCACCAGAAGCATTGTTGTAAGTCTTCTCTTTTACAGAGTTTCCAAATACTCCTGTGAAATCCTTATTCTTGTAAGTTTCTCAGTCTTAGAACAGAAAGTCCAAACGGCATCTAACACTGCAGCCAATAGGAACTCTGCCTTTTTCTTTTCCATTCACAGCTGAGAAATCTGAAAATAAATAAATATCCTATTTGGGATAAACAGAATAAAAATTCCTGAAGGGAGAGAAAGTGGGGGAGAGAGCATAGCCATGCACTGATGAATCAGAAACAGAAAAGCACCCATGGCATCACAGAATATTACAGTTGCCTTAAATGGGGATCAAGCTGAAAGGAATTTTGAGAACATACATTTTTTTTCTATTTATAAAGAAAATTGCAGATGTTTACACATGGAAACAAAAGGTTTTTACCTTTTCTTGTAATTTTCTTAAGGCACTTGAGAATATTTTCTATTTCATTTGCTGAAAGATTCCAAAAGCACCTCAAGGCTGCTGAAAGTGCATAAGCTCCAGTGAACTACTGGCCTGTCCAAACTCCACAGCCTCATTCTCTCCTTTTACAGAGAAGAAACTATATTCAATAGTTTTTCATCAAAATCCTCTGTGGACACAGGACACAATCACGTATGATTTGGCAGAGACACAACCTGAGAAAAATACAAAAATAAGTCTGCGTGCTGACATTTTGATGGAAGCAATACTTACAAAGCAGCTGCCAACATAAACGTCTTATTGCAAACTTTTAAAATGGGAGGTGAAAGGGAAAGGGAAAGAGAAGGAAAACACACAAAATGGATCCACACATTAGAAAAATATTAGCAATGCCTTCCCTGTGTAGTACAGGAGAGATTTGGAGAGGGGATTGGGAACACATTCATAGGTGTTTTTTCCCCTCCCACAACTAGAGCTTTTAATCTGTTCACATAGTCTCATTATAATATTTGCTCTTTTTTCTATGTTTTATTTTCTACAAATCAATCCTGAAATAGTAGACTGATAAGAATTTTGGATTAAAAAAAATAAAATAAAAAAATATATGTACATGGAAGCATACAAGCTTTTTGCATCTCTTCCTACATGATTGCTAAGGTCTGATCCTAAGCAATTACATTTTAATAAGAACTTTATGATGCAGTTGATGTAAAGTATTTTGAATTCAGTAATGATGATCTAGAGAAAACACAGATTTCAAAATGGTGACAATTTATATAATAAATCTTGAGTTATTTTCTTTTGCCTTACAGAAATCTGAGGTCCAGGCCCTTAGATTTTCATCCTTTTCCACAAAACTAGAGGAATAGAAGTGACATACAAATGATAAATTTTAATACAAGTATTTTGGTTTGAATAAACACGTGAAAAGTGCTCTGGGATTATATAAACAGGTACGTAGCCATTTTTATGTCATTTCTTGATCTTGAGTTGATGGCAGACCCCCTGCACTCAAAATTATAGATGGAAAGGCAGAAAACTTTACAGGCTGAAGTAGAGCATCATAAATACACCAGCAAAGTGTTTATGCTACTTTTAAACTTTTTAAAGGCAAATACTGGCCATTCTGAACAGACATCCGAATCCAGGTAGAATGACAACAGCACACATCTCCAGTTGAAGAGACCAGCCTTGCTAAATAAGCAAGAATGCTAGAAGTAACACTATATAATGACACAAAAGAGAATCTAATGTGACTGGCAAATGAGGAACCAGATTTCATAAACAACTCCAACTTCTACCTGCAGTTTATGTTATGTTACTAAAGGTGGCTGGCAAATACCAAGACTGCTTATATGATTACATATTTCTTTTGCCTAACAACTGATTGACAATAAACCTGAGCATGCACACACCTCTAATATTCTAAAATTACATTTACAGTGATTTACACTCCTGAACAATATAATACAGACTGTGTTTTCATAGATAAAAAGAAGGCCTGGTTACTCTTCTACACTTTCTCATTTCATTCAACTTCCATATAGAAGCACCCTTGAATGGAAAAATGGACTAACAAGGTTCTAATGAAGTACCTCCTCAGTCTCAATTCTTTCCTTACCATAGTGGAAACACAGACAATGAGCCCTATGCTTCTGATAAAACAATACCTTTTCCTCTCACTTGACTCACACAGACATTCCACTGAAAATCATTCACAACTCTATTAAATCAAAGATGCCAGGGACACAATGATTTCTGCAGAATTCTGCACAGCTCCCTGGAGATTACATATGTCTCTGAAAACCAGTCTTCAGTAAAAACCTTCAGAAGTAAACTGAAGATTCTGCCATAACAATGTCAGTAAAAAGCATCCTGAAACTCCTCTCCCTCAATGCCCAGATGACTTACGCTAACCTGCAGAAATTGGAACAAGTTGATGTAGCAGCCAGTAGCAGTAACGTATTTGCCCTTTCAAAAAGGAAGCTTCAAGAATACATATATTTCTACCTACTACCAGCACTTGCCAAGTAGCTTTGAGGATACCAGCAGCTCATTTCCTTCCAGCCCTCCACACACTGCATTTCCTTACTGGGAAAATCCCTTTCCCAAATTTGGGTCCCAAACAGATCACAGTCTTTGTGCCCTGCATTCAGCTACTCATATGCACACAGGTTTACAGAAACATCTCTTTTTATCCTAAGAAGCAAACAGCAGTATTTTCCGTATCATGCCACTGACCCATGTGAAGACAAATTCAGTCCCACTGGCACAGTGACTGTTTTGTTGTAAACCAAGATATGTAACCTATATCTGCAGCTATCCTGAAGCTTTTCTGGCAAGCCTCATTAATGCCTCAACTCTGATTTGCTGTACTCAACTGGCAGGTGCTGAAGTGTTGCCAGGACCAGGTAAATAAAATTCAACCTACCCCATAAAGAATTCACTGACTGCCTAAAAGAAGCCTCCAGTTTGAACATGTGCTTGTTTAAAGAGGAAATCACACCAGACAAGGACAAAAGCTTTGAATCCTAGCTTGAAAATCATCTGAAATCTTTGAAACCTGAACTTCAGTGAGGCTGTGTTTACATGATAAAATTGAAAACTTTGTTCCATGTTCTTCACAGTTAAACTATCACCACTGCACTGCGAATAAGGAGCCCCTCCATTTAGAAGCGTGGTATCCATGAAACTTGACATGGATTCAACACATTGACAGATCTGCCCTGATTTCCAGCAGCTTGCATAAAAACATACAGAAAGCTTTGTCAAACAAATCTGCCAAATTACTTATTAAATGTCTCACAAAGAAAAGACAGGAATTTGGGGGCTTATTATTAAGTCCTGTTGTATTACTGGTTCTATGTTCACTATTAAGTTCTGGTTTTACTGGTTGTGACTAATGCCATTTTAGATACATTCTGTATCCAGAACATCTACACAGGACTCTGGCAGATGACAGAGGAGCTACAGCACACCTGCACCCATTTGATGCCAGCAGCTTGGGACCAACCTAGCTACCCAAGAGTGGCTTTGAACAGCTTTGCATCTCAGAAAGTTTTAGACTACCAAATTTGATAAGGTTTACCCCGCATCATTTATTAATGCCCCAAACCAGAAGACATGCCTCTGGACTTGTTCAAGTTCAGCTGAGTGGCATTTGGTAATCACACATCCTAGAAGGTTTATCAGCTTCACTCTAAGTACACATTTCCCCTCCAGCAGTCAGTCCAACTTGCTGTGAGCATCTCCAAATAGCGTGTAGTTACTCCATTCATTTTTATCTGTGTTGGAAAGCATCATATCACATGCATGGCCAAGAAAGCCAGGCAAGCCTGTCACAACCTGAAAGTCTCTTTTGGACATATTTTGGCACTAAAGACATGTTGAAGGGAAGCCAGTTGAAAGTATTGCCCAAACAAGGTAATAAACAGACAAAAGCACACATTCTACAACAAAGGGGAGTCGCCAAAAAGCCTATTGTAGCATTGAAGTTGCAGATCTAACAAACTAACTCTCTCCTAACAGACAAACCTCCTTGCCTCCTACAAATAAGACTCACACAGATGTCACAGAAAGATCCACATAAGTGAATATTTTCCCCCAGCAAGTATCAATAGTATAATGCTTACATAGCATGTTTCAAAATAACCCAGGACCTTCATGCCTCACCAGGGCAATCTTTCTCATGCCTTATTTCACTAAGATTTCTTCACTGCATGCCTTACGCTCTAATGACATTTTCAATAGAGATGATCTAATGAACTTTCATATTCTGAACAAAATGACCACAAACACTCTTAAGTTATCCCTTGCAGAACTTTATCCAGTCTTCGTAACTTAGGTGTAGGAATTGCATCGCCTGCTGTTCCAGGAGATTTTATCTCCTCCACTTAAACTGCTGCTTAGGAACAGATACCTACTTATGATTAGCTTCTAGAAGTGAAGACCTAATGTCACCTAACGATAACCTTCCCATCTTCTCCTGCACTATGAATTTCAAAATTGACTCTAAATTATGGGATTGGTTTTGCCTTCCACAAGTTTTCTATTCTTCTCCCTTACTAATTCTTCCCCTCTCATTTAATATTTGTACACTTCACTTGAGAGGTAGATTTGATCTGGGTGCTCTTCTCAGATCAGTATTTTTACTCCTTACTGTATCTGAATTGTTTGATAAACACATCAGTGGAACAGAGGTAATTGTACATCACATCACTTCTTTGATCCTCACATTTGTTATAGCTTTTGTTAGTGCAGTACCTAGTTCTAATTGAAACTGCTGATAAACGTGAGCCTCTTATGCCAACAGCTAACCTTTTAGCTCTTCTTTCAACATCCCATATTTGTAATGCTCAGCAAAGCTGAACTGCAGCAAAATAGTCTCATTTGTTTCCCCTTGTTCCTAAGATTTCCTATAAAATCCACCTTAGATTTCTTCTATATTTAGCTATATACAAAACTGTACAGATACAGATCTGCATATAAAATATCTTGGCTGCCTATGAATGGTATTAAGACTTGTTTTCACTTTCTTTGTTTCTTTTTTTAACTCCATAGTGAGGGACAAGGAACATACTTTAAGCTTCCATTTCCTAAAGTTCCTCATATACCTTCAACCCTAAAGAACAATGAAGAACCACTCAGAAGTTAGACAGCATATAAACAACTAAAAAGAACCTAAAAAACCCCCCAGCTTGGTCCCTTGAATGAAGTGGTGAGCAAGAGCCATAATTAAATGCAATCTGAAGATTTGTAAGTAATTACATTCACATCAAGGCTATAAGGAAAGAATGGTTTCATTTGCATATTAGAAAGACAGGGTAGCCCAAACATACATTCCTGCTCCTACTGCTTTGGGGATCTTTATGTATGTTTATGTATGCATACATGCCCTCACACACAGAAATGATCAGAGGATAACTCCATTCTATAAATCTAGTGGTTTATTTTTCTAATGCTCTCTGAGTAATTCAGTCTGGCAATGCATGAGTATCAGTTCATTCAAGGGGTTTCTGACAGCTTAAGACTTTTTTGTTCTTTAAGGAGTACAGAACAGACAGCAGTACCACACAATAGAGTTAAGCACTGTTGCAGCAAAAAGGGCATTCAGAGCCAAATGGATGTTTTGTTAACATTTTAGACTCTAGCACCAACACATTGACCTTGCAATATAACAAGACTAAAGCAGACAAATATTTGAAAGCATTTTGTTTTATAAGGTTTAGCACAGAAATAATCACACTTCATAAAGTCAAGATCTGAATGAGAGAGTCAATATTCCTACAGTGCTTTCAAATATGATGGAATGCTGCATTTCATACTGCTTTGTTTTTACTGCTTCATTCTGCTCACAAGTCCAGTGATGGAAGTAACTCAGAACCATGTAATGATTTTATTACAGTTGCCTCTGTTGTTCTATTTCTCATCATACGTCCTATTTGTTTGTTACAGTCAATTGTTATGCATTGCTTTAAATTAAATTGTAAGCAATCTGGGGAAGTACCACGGTGGATATTCAAAGAGTGCATTAGCATAAGGAAACTAAACCTTCTATGCTTCCCCTGTTGTCAGTGAAATGACAGTAAGTTTCAATTGCCTTCCCACTCCAGAACTAACACCAAGCTTCACTAGAGCCAAAACCTTTCCTTCAACTGGCAACAGAAGAAGCCTGTGGAGACCTGTTATCCCAGAATGATCTTTACTAAAATGCTGGGAGAGAAGGGCTAAAGGCCACAATTTCCATCTATGTAAATAAGAAAATAGACGTACGCAAGAACAGCCATAGGGGTCACATCAAAATTCCATCTAGCCCAGGGTGCTGCCTCTCATGTTAAACTATACAGATTAGCTGGGGAACTAAACAAAACAATTACGAGGAAATAACTTCCTCAGGTATTCCCTGAGCTATCAACAGAGAAACTTCCTCAATTGAAGGTGCATCTCTGTATTTCATGGCTTTTTTTCTTCATAGAATTTTCCCATAATTTGCACATTTATACCTTTAGCATTCAAAGCATCCTGCAGCACAGCATTCTCTGTACACTTTGCATCCAACCCTTTACATGACAAGCCTCCTCCTCTCATTTGGCTAAGCATGCCATGTACCAGTTCCACTTAGCACCCTATTACCATTTCCGTTCCCCTTGTGTTTTTGTATTTCCATGCATACGTCTTAGCTCAGAGACGAATTTACAGATACTGCATGTTTACTTCCAAACCTGTGATTCAGCTTGCATTTAACAAAGAGAGTATTCTGCATAGGCCAAAACACTTATGTGAGAGATTAGACACTGAAACACAAGAAAAAGTGGACAGAGCTAGGATTTTAGCAAGCTAACCAAACACAGTATCCCTGACCAAGCAGAAAACAGTGGTTAAACAACCCAGTAAGAAAAGCAGTAAACAGTACTTTCCATCAACCAAAATCAGAAGCAGATCACTTACTACAACACGAAAGAAAAACACTACTTTAAATATAATATTAAAGCAGTCTTATGATATCCAGCTCCTTCCAAAATGTTACTTGTGACAGTCAAAATCATTTCGATCTGATGATAATGAACTCAGTATTTTCTAATACTGGATTGAAGATTCAGCAAGCAGGTGCCTCAGGAAAAAAAGCAAACAATCATCTCTTAGCTAAAGAGCACCAACAGTTTTCTACTCTTCAGCATTCCCCCATATCTGCCAGTTTGGTATTTGATGCTTAAAAATTGTTCCAAAATGCTTACTCACCAAGTGTTTTGGATAACAATGTTTTGTTGACTTCATTTCCAGGCAGAGGAACCTAACATGCATGACAAACAAGCGTAAATAAGACTTCATGCAAATATAAGCTACTAATTTCAGTATTACTACAGCATTTTATCATGTTTAGCACAGAGAGGAACAGCCCTGAGGCACCGAAATATTCCCCAAAAAGTGCCACTCTGAAACTAGACAAAAGTGTAAACTGTTGGCAGTATTTTCTGGTGGCAGTGGAAGACAAAGGAAGTGGAATAAAGACTCTACAGAGTGATAGAAAATGGTGATCTGGAGGAATGAAGAAAAGCAAGCGTCTTAAAAGCAAAAAACAATCAAAAATTCTTTATCGCTTTTACTTTGTCCAGTCATTTATATCAGTTACTATCAGATCCAGAAGGCAGTTTTATACCCTTTTTTAAAGAAACAAATGAACACATAGAACCTGAACGTGCACAAGTCAATGGGACCTGATGAAATCCATCCGCAGGTCCTGAAGGAGCTGGTGAGTGAAGTTGCTAAGCCACGGGCCATCATATTTGAGAGATCATGGCAATCAGGTGAAGTTCCCGAAGACTGGAAAAAGGGAAATATAACCCCATTTTCAAGAAGGGGAAAATGGATGACCCGGGGAATTACAGACCAGTCAGTCTCATCTCTGTGCCTGGCAAAATCTTGGAGCAGATTCTCCTGGAAACCATGCTAAGGCACATGAAAAACAAAGAGGTGCTTGGTGACAGCCAGCATGGCTTCACTAGGGGGAAATCCTGCCTAACCAACTCGGTGGCCTTCTACGATGGGGCTACGGAACTGATGGAAAGGGGTAGAGCTGTTGATGTCATCTACCCNGGGAAATCCTGCCTAACCAACTCGGTGGCCTTCTACGATGGGGCTACGGAACTGATGGAAAGGGGTAGAGCTGTTGATGTCATCTACCCGGACTTGTGCAAAGCGTTCAACACTGTCCCACATAACATCCTTGTCTCTAAATTGGAGAGACATCAATTTGATAGGTGGACCACTCAGTGGATAAAGAACTGGCTGGAAGCCAGTGACAAGTGGTGTCCCACAGGGATCGGTGTTGGGACTGGTCTTGTTTAACATCTTTGCCATTGACATGGACAGTGGGATTGAGTGCGCCCTCAGCAAGTTTGCCGATGACACCAAGCTGTGTGGAGGGTGGATACACTGGAGGGAACGAATGCCATCCAGAGGGACCTTGACACGCTTGTGAGGTGGGCTGATGCTAACCTCAGGAAGTTCAACCATGCCAAGTGCAAGGTCCTACACCTGCATCCCAGCAATCCCAGGCACAGCTACAGGTAGGGCAAAGAGGAGATTCAGAGCAGCCCTGTGGAGAAGGACTTGGGGGTGGTGGTCGATGAGAACATGAACATGAGCTGACTGCAGTGTGCGCTTGCAGCCCAGAAAGCAACCGTAGCCTGGGCTGCATCAAAAGGAGAGTGACCAGCAGGTCCAAGGAGGTGATCCCACCCCTCTACTCTGCTCTCATGAGACCTCACCTTCAGTTCTGTGTGCAGTTCTGGTGTCCTCAACATCAAAAGGACATGGAGCTGTTGGAACAAGTCCAGAG
>NDXB01005440.1:0-38445 GCA_002631895.1 Agapornis roseicollis
TGTAATATCTTGGTTATAGAGTGACTAAAATACAGAATAGTAAAGTTACAACACTTTAACATAAATATAAAGGCCTTCTACTAGTTTACAATCATTTCTGCTCTTCTATATGACTAGTTTTGACATAAAATTTCACCTTTTTCCAACAATATGAACAAGCTTCCAATGTTTTATATCATTCAGCAGAATTTGCAAAAGCAAGAAATCCCTACTTATGGCTTAGAGCTTGCAGGAATAACACCAGCATATACATATGTTGCTCATAGCTCATCTATTACAAAGATGGGTCCATTCATGGATCTTAGTTAAATATGAGTAGTCAGCTATGAAGGGTCTCAGCTATACTGCATAATAATTATGTATACATATATATATATATAAAAAATGGATACTGTATAGCTGTATAACAACTTGCTGAACCTCTTTATGAAAAGGAAGGAAACAGCCTCTCTCCTCTCCTCAAGTTTGGATTGATGCCTAAAAGCATAAATCAGCTCCTCAGATGAAAGGAAAAGGAGGAATTTTTTAACAATGAAATTCATTCTCAGCTGTGACAGGGTTTTTTAGTTCTGCACTGCCTTTACTAAGCAGATGATCCTACAGTTTCAGTTTAAGCCTTTCTGTGACTCACAAGCATCCTTCCTGCACTAAACACATCACTGCAGTGGCCACCACCTCTGGTTTCATGATTTTTTACGATCTACTATATTAAAACCAGTTAAAATGTAATAAAGTCTACAACATTTACAGCTAGAAAACACAGATAATAAAATTATCCAGGCATAAAAATAAGGGAGTCAAACATCCTCTGCTCACTTCCCAGGGACAATATACATGGACCAGGGATGGGCTACAAAATCAAAAGGAATTTAAATCAACTGAAAATTCCCAGAACCTTTTCTCCTGCCTGCGTGGGGCTCAAGGGACATTGACACTCCTAGACTCACTCTTCTGAATTGTTTCCTCAGGTTTTCATTCTCGCTCCCTAATATTTGTTTGTAAAAGTGCTGATGTGAAATACTGATGATTTACTCATCTCTCCTCCATGGTTTTGCTCAGCTGCAGCTG
Source organism: Agapornis roseicollis (assembly GCA_002631895.1). Classification (NCBI taxonomy): domain Eukaryota; kingdom Metazoa; phylum Chordata; class Aves; order Psittaciformes; family Psittacidae; genus Agapornis; species Agapornis roseicollis. Next base: position 1,069 of record NDXB01005440.1, read on the forward strand.
GTTTTGCAGGAATGACATACTTTCTCCATTTCACACTCCACCCCTTTTCTGCAGAAGATGGAGTAGGAATAGAGGATTCTTAGATTGAAATTTCTTCCTGCCTTACTTACTCTCTCATTTTCCTCATACATACTATTACAATATGTAAGGCAAAGCAGCAAATTCACACTGAAGCAAAACTTTGACTGTCACAGCAAATACCTGTCATAGTGCCAAAGCAAAGCTGTTCTCACAACTGCTCCTATCCCTCTGTCCCTCCTACAGTACAAGCATGAACCGGACAGCAGACTACGATAGGATCTCTCTGCACAGTAGTATATTCCAGAAGCACAAAATACTGCCAGGTGCTTCCTCTCCTCAGGATCCCCACAGTTTCCTTACTAGGAATTTAATTCATTAAATGTTCTTTAATAAATGGGATACAAAGCTGCTTGAAGCAAAACAAGATTTATCTGCTTTCTAACATGCTGATTTTACACAGAGTTTGAAAACTGTGTTTGAAGCACAGGCAAAAGCTTTAGGAATGGAAAATACATGAACTGCACTTTGGGAGAGCCCTGTACAAGCAGTGACAAAGATATGCTTCAGTAAATATTACCATAGCCTTGTTAACTATTCACTCCCACAAGGCAGAGGACAGATCACTGACTTGCTCAGCATCACACCAAAGTCCTGGGTCAGAACCAGAGCTGGAAACAAAACTACCTCCAAAGCTCTGCTGAGTTTTGAATATTTCTGCAGTCCAGTGCTACACAGGTCTCAATATCCATCCAGCCTCTACCCTGTCCTGTTGACCTTAAGCAGCTTTAATGCTTTCCAGAAGAGCTACATTACAGACCAGAAGCAGAAATACATATCCTTCTACACTTAGAAAGAATACAGGTAACAGTGACTGTACTGCAGAGAGGATCCAGTCTAGGCCAGGTGTAAATACACAGCAGACACACATCACTCATATTACCAGCCTCCTTTTAAGAGGAATGTTCTTACAAGTCCTCTAATGCAGGACTTCTGTTGGTCATATAAATCCCAATACGGGAACATGTAAACGGCTTCTGTATCAGTAACAATCAACTGAGAGTCATGGATTTTATGACATCTCCAATTCTTCTCTCTTTTAAGCAGAAAAACAAGAGTACAACACCTTTTCTTTGTTCTGGAAGGTGACGATTCAGATGGTTCATTAGAAAGAGTTGTTTATTTGTAACTGCAGAGAAGAAATAGCATTGGATACAGCCAGTCTTACTTTAGTAATTACCTCTGCTACAATAAAGTTTTGTATTTGGAGACACAGTTAATCAACACTCTTCTTTGGGGATTCAAATCTCTGAGTCCCAAAGCACTATTTACTCTGAGCAGGGTTGTTTCTAGAGCACAGCTTAGTATCTTGCAGCAGAGGCAGCGATGGTCTCCTACTTCTTTGAAATAAGGTAACTAGAGACAGAACTTACTCTTTTAAACAGCTGTGAAAAAAAATGAATTAAATACTAACCTGACTGATCAAACAGGGGAGCATCTACACTGACTCCTTGACTTGATTCACTTCTTTAAGGACATGAGGCACTTCTCTGAAGTCTGAACACGTTAACACAAAATGCCACTCACTTTATTTTTAAAACATCAAAACCAATGAAGTCTGAGGCTGTCTGACCGGGACTGCTGGGCTTACAGGGAGAAGGACACTGTAACTTCTGTCAGCCGCAATGACAGCTACATTATCCACGAGAGCTGTAACCGCCCTTCTCTCTTGTTCAGTTCCCATTCAGGAAATAGCCTTGATGGGAAAAGAGAAACTCCTGAAACTTTACCCAGCTTCACTCTCCTATATTCAGCCCCAGACCTTCAGCATTCATTAAGGGAAGAGGTGAGCTAATTACTTCAAGAAAAAAACCTAAAGAATCCAAATTAAAACCTTGCAACAACTGAGGTATTTCTGCCTTCAGGTGCATCTGAAATAAGGTCTGTATTTCACCATTCACAAGTTTGCCACTGAGCCAGAGACCTCCCAGGGGAGTCAGAATGAATTTCAAGTCTCCTCTACCTTTAAGCATTAATGAATACTTCCTCTGTAACTTCAAGAGTGTCCCTGAGTAGCTGTTGATACCCCAAACCCCCATCTTCAAGAACCAGCCTTGTAAGATGACATAGCTTGGGTGTTTGTCCTCTAGCAGGCAAAGCTCTCCCTGCAGTTGAGAACAAGCACGTTATAAAGCTCTTCTGACAAAGGGCACATTCCACAGACAGCAGACCTGCACTCTGGGTTTGAGGAGATGCCTAGAATGCATTTTCTCTTTGCATAAAGACATTTCTTTGGAGGCATCTGCAATCCATGCAAATGAAAGGTTTCCAAAAGGTCACTGCCAATATAAAATGTAATTAACTTAAAAACACCAAGTATTTTTAGGCAGCACTTTGCCTCAGGTTATCTTACTGTTGCTTGGGTTTTATAATCACAGTTCTTATGAACAGTATGGGTTTTTTTCCCTTTAGATGTAATCAGGAAAGAAAAAAAATCTGACAAATACACTGTTAAAAAGAGATTATATTACTCTCAGGCAAGTTAGAGATTTAGTCCTCATGGCTCTGCATTACACTGCACATAATGATACAGGTAACACAAAAGGGGTGCGCTTTTATTAAACAGGATACAGCTTAGAAACATTATAAAGAAATAAACCACGTTACGCAGCCCTATAAAGTCCAAATGGCTACATAAAACTAACAAAAGATTTTGCCATGAACATCACCACCCCATGGGTACCTACAGCTGGCCTTCTCCTGCATCAGCACAGCTCACAGCACTCAGTGCAAGAGGCAGAGCTACTGTATCTCAGGAAACACACATCATCCTACACCATGTTTGGGCAAATGAAGCAAAACTCATTCAGGAGTCATTGTACCGGCAGGTTCAGACTTGCTGCTCCAGCTGAGTGCCCAGAGGAGATAAGTCAAACAATGTGATAAAGTGATTTCATTGACAGTACAGAAAATAGTATTTTTGCTTAATATGTAATTGAAATTCTGGCCCTTAATTTTAAATCTGACATACCAGTGCTGAGTCAGGGAAACACAGCAGGTACTGGTATATGGCTTCAACAAAAACTTAACATACACTGTCTATCTGGTGTCCCTGCTCATGGAGGGGGGGGTTGGAACTAGATGGTCTTTAAAGTCCCTTCCAACCCAGATTGTTCTATGATATGAAGAAAGGTCATACTACCAATTGGTTGTCTTATCAAAACTCTGGTTATGTATCAGAATGATTTAGGTCAAGTCTCTTTCATGGATGCTGACACCCCTTACATCTCATCTGATACCTTCTACGTTCCAAATGTGCCCACTATCTTCTCTCTCAAATTGTCTAGTTGATTAATGAAGTTAAACTCAGGGCAATTGTTCTTAACCTGCATTTAGCTTGAAGGCTTTTGCTTCTATATCAGATCTGAACATTGGCTGTGTGCCTGAACTCATGTCTGTCTGCTAATCCTATCATTTGGTCTAATAAAAGGTATTACTTCTCCCTACAAACCTTGCTTTGCTGATTCTCCTGTGAATCATCAAAATGCACTCTGACTTCAACAAGCTCCAATCCTTACACCAGGACAAGATTTGTAGAATGAAAACCAAGGCATAGGACCCAGAGGAGCAAGTTCACTCAATAAATTGGGAGTGTGACAGAGCCAGACAACCTGTGCTGCAGTTACATCCTTGGTGGCACAGGATTCAGCCTGTTCCAGATGGAGGGGATGTGAGCAGCACTGCTCCACACTCCAAGCTACCAGAAAAAGAGCTGAAGTTACTGTTGAAGTAGATACATCAACGTGAATGATACGTTTGGTTTCTAAGAGTCAATTAATGCACTGCCTTGGTGACAATTGTTACCTCCAATGCAAGGTGCAGGAAGGACTGTTTTCACTAGGATAACCCATGGATAAGTGCTAGTTTGTCAGTATAAGAACCTCAGTGTTTTCTTAAAGCACACTCTCCTCTTTTATTAGTTGTACATACTTCGAACTCCATGTGCTCCAACTGCCATGGGCTGGGTCTGATAATCCCTTATTTGTAGCGCCAGAAAGGGACACATTTCAGTTTATTTCCATGAATATTTCAAAAGCTGTTTCTGGCTGAGGAGCAGAATGCCTCTTCAGGAATTATTCCACTCATAATAATTTGATTTTTGCTGCTTGAATAAGAGGAAAATGGGGAGGTTGTGTTGTGGGTTTTTATTGGGACTGTTTTGGCAGGTTATTTTACCAATTTCCATCTCTTACCACTGAGAATGTGTTTTAAAACTGACAAATATGTGAACATTGGTTTAAATATTGAAAATATGTGAAAACAGCCCATAGATGAAATATAACAGAAAGGAAATTGCATGTTGCTAGAACACTGTTCTGAACCCTAACAGAGTACAATGCCTAAGCCTTCTGAGCAAACCTCCAGCCCCAGAGGGCCCTCTGAACGTCAGATCCTACTGCAGCTTTTCCTTGTATAGCTAAAGAAAAACAAAAGCCACCAGCAACAAAATAACTGGACCAGTTGCCAACAACCCCTCCTCAACCCACCTCCAGCTCTACCCCATCTCCTTCCCTATGGAGTCATACATTCCTACAAAAGGAATGCACTGAGAAATAGTCAGGTTTTCTTCTCACCAACAGAGCATGACTGCACCACTCCTGCTAGCAAACATGACTGCTATCTTGACAGGTGCCTATGCAAGAACCAAGAGCTCACTTTGGAATCTGAAAAGAATAGAATAAAATCAATACATTTCCTTCAACAAGAAATCTTGTGGCAAGGATGGAGAAAGGAGGAAACACTGTCAAGGCACAAACACACCCTCAGGGTCTTGCCTTGTTTCCCCACGCTTGACTCTTTCAACTACTCCTTCCTTAGCCACATGCCTCAAAAGTATCTGATGCTTCACCCAAAGCTGCACCAGAGCTATAGCAAAAGGCTACATCTGAGCTCTCCACAGAAGAGTTTCTGAGACAAGCATATTCACGTCAAGATGTTCTGCAGCTTTTCGTTTCTTTCCTTTCACTTGTAAGAGTTTTTAGCTAATTGGCTCCAGAATTTATAATCCTGGTGACAGCACTGTCCCTGTGCGAGACAGAGAAGCTGGAGGAGGAGGGGAAGGAGGACAGAGGAGCTGCCAATGCTGCCGGCACCATCTTCTGTTAGGAGCACGCTACTGCAGAGCACCAGCTACAGCTCGGGATGCTGATCCTCCGCCTCCCAGCACTCACGCAGAGCACTCAGGGTTATCTTATGCTTAGAAATACCACGAGCCGAACTTCGGAGGTTTTCTGCCGACTCCAGAAAAAAGCACGAATCCGAATATGAAGTGCAGCTAAACCCACCGAGTTTGAAAAGGAGAAAATTAAGCAGAGGAGGAGGGGGGAAAAGCAATTACAGCAGGGAAAAAAAAAAAAATGTATTTCACCATTAGCATTGCACAATAAGAAGGTTTGTCAGGCACCGGTTTAGCCTACACATGTTCATATCCGTCAGCATTTCCATGATAAATCCTAATTTTCGCCATTGTTGATCACATTGAACTAAAACTTGGTATGCAAGTTTTTAGCACAGATGCTCAAATAAATTATGCACATCAGTCATTTAACTTTCAGAGCAGCAAAAGAAAGCTGCTTTTTTTTTTGGGGGGGTGACTATAATTTATGACAAGTTTTTTTCTGCCTGACACAGCTAAAAAAGACAAGGCAGCTTACTTTTTGATTCAACTTCTCAAGCCATATGTCTTTTGTATAGATGATAAAACACTGACATTAGGAAACTATTTATAGCTACAAATGCCCTTCTCCCACCATCAGCTATATACTTGCAGTATTTCCTCCATTTACTATATGGTACCATGGTCTATACATTCATGTGTGCATACAGACACAGAGAACGTTGAAATGAGAACACATAAAGCAAATACCAATAACTGTAGGCTGAAGAGGTCACACAGTTGAGGTTGATGTGATCCAGATGAGAAACTGTTAAACAAGGAATTAGCTCGAGAGCTCAGCACAGATTACATGTACACATGACCAACTGATGGAGACATCCCCACCAAGACAATCTATCTTTTTAGACAGGATCATATTCTGTGCAGTGTTTGAAATAACACCACTTCACGCCAGTTACAAGACCCTACAGAATACATGCGTCCCTTGGTAAAATGTCTCAGTGTGTTCTGGCTGTCCCCGTGCCCCTCCATAGCACTGGGCAACCACATGATTAAAATGAACAATATAGACAGTACCATAAAAATATCCAGAGTCTTTGAGACCCCTGTTATTATGGCACCTACAGAAGGTATTCAAGTAAATAAGTGACATTCTGACACCAGTCAACCTCCAGCTCCTGATGACTGCTCAGGAGAGCTGTCCTGCAGTGCCAGCGTTACAAATTCAGAGACAATGTTATATACAACCTTGTTTGACTGTTGACAACTAATACAACATTTCAAAGGGACAGTCCAAAAGCCACAGTCAGTACTATGATTTCAAGAACCTGTATGTGAAGAAATGTGTATGATTGCTTTTGGGAGAGAAGGGAACTGAAAAAGAAAAAAATCTTAGTAGGTACAGATAGAAAGGAATTAATGATTTTTATTTGCCTTTAAAATAAGTAGGTGCAGGGTTATGTAGCAGGATACGTAGCAATGTTCATTCTCATTAATGTGATCTTCTGGGTGAGAATATGAGAAACTCCAGCCACTACAAGAAGTGATACAGCTGAAGCCAAGCAAACAAAAAGCTTCTCCAGAAACTAACTCCAGACTTCTCAGGCCATATTCTTCTACCTTAACCATGGGACCGTCCTTATCACTTCCAGACTGATTCTAAAGATCTCACCAAACTGAAGGGCCCTCCTTTTTTTCCAGCTCATATCCAATCTTTCAAGGTTTACTGCTCCATTGCAGAAGCAATAAGAGAAATGCCTAAGCACTGGAAGTCCAAAAGCTCTACAATTCCCAGAGCTCTATGCAAAGCTTGGCAACAGGCTGAATTCACGGTTTTAAATAATACTGGTTCCAAAGTAGAATATTATTTGTGCTGCTGCCTCCTGCCTAGCTGAGATTATAATTTGTATATTTGTATTCACATCACAAACATAACCTGGACGTGGGACATTTCCTTTGGCCCATCAGCCTCAGGTAGATCATTAATTTGATCATAGCATCTCCGTTCTAAAAAGGATAATAAAAACAGATGAGTTTTGACTTCAAATATTACTTCATTCTAAGTGCTCATTCTAGTTTCCAAGAACTTTGGCCTGGTATTAACATACAACTATTTCACCTCGGATTTTTAGGAATTCTAGTCTCACACAAGTGAAAGATTCATAGTGCAGGTGTGAGTCACGCACAGGTGAAATGTTAGTCAGACTGCTCCTTCCCTAACTGTCACAGTGCAGCTCCATGCTGAAACACCATGTCTGCTGTACAATAAGCCTATGCTTCCTATCAAACTCACTGACCATCTTTACATAGTTTTCTGGCCAATAACACACGCTGTTACCTGGATAACCTAAGGGAATGCTTAATCAGTGTCTCCAGAGGATGCTAACAAATTAAAGTTATCATTCATTCTGGTTATAACAACATGCACATACATCAGGGATGGGAGCAGGAACACCAAGTGTCAATCACAATCATGGAGCAAGAAAAAATAGTATTAAGAACAGAGTTAAATAGCTCCTACAATTCGTTCATCATTAGAAGTGATTAGAGCACTGAGCAGAGGCATTGCACAGATTAGCCTTGAATGTTTTCCAAGGAGCACAGTCAAATACAAGGTAACAAACCAAATATCATTATTTTTACTGGTTTTGCACTATACAGTTTGTACAGAGCTCCAGGCTGAAAAGATGGCACAATTACAGCTATGTCTGTCCCCTGTAGGCTTTTCTTTAGGCTTTCTCTATATATTTTCTTCTTAACAGAAAAAGACTAATTTCATAAGCACCAGAACCTGGTTACCTATGAATTTCTCTCTCCAAAGATAAATATTGACTCAAGTAGACTTCCATTTCTCATATCAACAGCACAAAAACGATACCAACATTACCACAGTACTATCAAATGATATAGGCCTTTAGGAAACATGATACAGCAGAAACTCTTGTGGAATCAGAGCAGCATTCCCTTACTGACAGTCTCAAGGCTGAATGAGCAGTGGCCAAGGAGGCGTGATCTGCAATTTCCCATCAGTGTGACATTTAAGAGCAGTCCTTTGCTTGCAGAGCTCCAGGCCTAACAGGGCATGACCTCTGCAGCAACAGAATGTCTCTCCTGGAGATGGAGATCTGTTTTCCTTAAACTTGCTGGAATTTGTTATTTTTGAGACCTCTCCCATCTGCTAAACTTGACAGAACACAACCAGCAAGTTCAACAGTGTGGGGTAGGCACAGGCAATCTCATCTACATACACAAACAAAGCACTGTAATAAGCCTCACTTCCTCAGGAAATCAAACCTAAAAATGGCACAATCATGAAAAGTAAAGGTCTGGGCAAAATCCCATGTTTTTAGAATTGGAAGCATAAGTCAATGTCTTGACTAAATTATTTTTGCCTTCCTATTTTCTGCTAAGGGCTAAGTACATGATTTAAAAAAGAACTAGAACAGCTTTGTATCTACCCAGTTAGAGCCACAAACAACCAGATGTTGTTCTGGAAGCTTACTATTTGAATATGTCTATTTGTGGTAGATTGGTCACTTGATGGGACCCCATCAGCTACTCCTGGTATAAAAATGCATGAAAGATTTCTTTTGGAGAAGAAAAAAAAGCAACACCTCCTAGTCAATGCTTCACAATACTACTCTATAAATGAATGCAGAACCTGTCAGCAGTTAATATCGCCCTGAAGCGCTGTGAATAAACATTTGCCTGGTATTAGGTACACACACAGCTCCAATAGAAATCAAGGTGCAATGTGCCACACGAGATGAACAGGAGAAGAAAAAAGAAAGTCCCTACCTTGTCCTATATTAGACATTAAGTGCTGCTTTTGATCACAAACTAACTCATAAAGCCTATTAAAAAGGTAGCACTTCTCTGTCAGATAAAAGGCACTTCACTGTAATTAAACTTCTGTCCAACTTTCCAGAAGATGCAGGCAAGTCTAATAGGGTCTATTTAAATTTATGACTGGCGCTCCTTGGGACATCCAAGGAAAAGAGAAGATGGGCAATAGGTTTACAACACTTCTGAGCTAACAGCACTTATGGGGATGGATGGTTCTGAGCTTATCATCACTCATTCATTGGGGTTTTTATTAAATCAAATCCCTGCTGCCCAACTCAAAAGCATTTTGTGTTCAGTTTGCAATCTACATTCCCCAGCCTTCAATGCTTTAGTTGATTTCATTTTTAAGCAACAACACACACAGCAGGTTATTTGGGTAGATCAGTTTTACATGATTTATATGAATAAAGGTGGTAAACAACCATGTCTCCTAACAGGGCTCTGTGAGCACTTGAGGAAGGAAAATATTTCCTCAAACATACTCTATCTATCGCTTTTCACATATGAAACTATATGTCAAAACACATGGCTGGGTTTCTGACACTAGGTGACAGGAATAAACCGTTGGTTCCAGGATCTCAACACCAGAACCAATGATTTATTGCTCTTCCATTTTTTCCTTGTGTCTTCATCCTACTCAGTACTAACTTTACTTGCTTCCTTTTATTTGACTTCCTAGAAGACACCTCAATGGTCCAAAGTTAATATTAGCCTTAAATAACAAAAGCAAAAGTAGAAAACAAATGACCACTTTGGGAGAGACTGCAAGTAATCAAAACAGTCTATTTTCATAGCCTGTCTTTCAGAATTGAAGCAAAGATCAAACCGTAAAAGCGGTACCGCTCTTTCCTGCTCAGCCGTCTCAGAGAACACCACTGACCAGAGGGGAAGTTTTCCCTTACGTTTCAAATTCTAGAATGCTTTACCAGGATTGTTGTAGGAAATCTCTGCAGAGACTGCAAATATGCAGAGAGGATTCTGGAAAAATAAATGTCTCTTTTCTTTCTTAAAAAAGAATGTAACTGCTACATCATTTTTCCATATGACAAAAGCTGACAAACTGCTTGGCCACCTTTCCATATTACAAGTTACAACTATCAACTCTTCCTGAAAAAGTAGATTTCAAGTACCACTTCTATGGCACCCATTTGCTGGGGGAAAAACGTGCTTACACTAATGATGGCTGCGTGGTTCAACTCAGCCACTAAACACCCTTTTTTCATTACCTTGCCTTGAAAAGCAGAGCAGGTACAGCAGGTTATCAAGGTGGCCCTAAGCAATCTTCTTTTGAGCTTTTAAACCTTTGGGTTGTTATCTTTGTTCTGCAGTTAAAGCTCCACAATACTTCCTGCTGTTACTGCTTCAAGCATAATTTACTCTATTTACACACCTTGTAGCAACACACTCCAAAACAGCAGTGACATTCCATCTCACACTATTAATGGCACTTTCAGCTACTTTACACAGCAATCCTGAAGTTGCAAAGAGGTGAAGCGAGTTGCTACTTATGTGTTCAGTAGAACAGTGAGCTTCTTCTCTTTACCTTTCTAGCACCACAGGAAGGTTTTCCTTCCCAGCAAAAATAGCAAGCTCCGAGGGAGCCTACACAACTCCAAACATGTAAACAATCACTGCTAAAAGAAACTGATTTAACCCTACTGTTCAGGAAATTCAGTCCTGTGGTTCTGTGTCTAAAAGCATCCCATCTGAGCTGTACAGCAAATACGATATGCATTACCATTTGATCTCTAGGAAGCCTTGAGACACCAGAAATTGTAGGAGTTATACAGAACACAGATTGCCCTTCAGATCCCCCAAGCCAGAGGCAGGGGAATGGAATATCAATGCAGGGGCTCATTTGCAGCAGTATAGCCTTTTTGTGGTGCGATGAACTCTATTGCCTGTTTAATAACAGAAACACTGGCTCTAAAACATAAACAGTAATAAATAGAGAGTAGTTCAAGAATGGAAAAATGAGACAAAATAAATTTAGTCTGTTTAATTAAGCCATATGCCATTTGGAAAGCGTTGTTACCAGTGAGTTTGCATACCATATGTGCTGGGTTTGGCTGGGGTGGAGTTAATTTTCTTCACAGTAGCTGGTATGGGGCTGTGTTTTAGATCTGTGCTAGCAACAGGGATGTTTAGTGACTGCTGAGCAGTGCTTACACAGAAACAAGGACTTTTCTGCTCCTCACCCCACCAGTGGGTGGGCTGGGAGTACACAAGTTGTTGGGAGGGGACACAGCCAGGACAGCTGACCCCAACTAAGTCAAGGGATATTCCATACAATATGGCATCATGCTCAGCATATAGAGCGGGGGAAAGGAGGAGGAAGGGAGAACATTCAGAGTGATGATGTTTGTCCCCCCAAGTGACTGTTGCCTATGATGGAGCCCTGCTGTGCTGGAGATGGCTGAACACCTGCCAGACCATGGGAAGTGGCAAATGAATTCCTTGTGTTACTTTGCTTGTGTGTGTAGCTTTTGCTTTACTTACAGAACTGTCTACCCCAACCCATGTGTTTTCTTATTCTAATCCTTCCCATGCTCTCCCCATCCACAGGAGGCAGTGAGCAAGTGACTGTGAGGGTCTGAGTTGCCAGCTGAGGTTAAACCATAACAGCAAAACTTTCCATTCTAGATAAACTGAAGGACATTGAAAAGCAGTTGGGCTAGATTTGTCTCCAGGTTTTTTTTCCAGAAGAGACCTTACAAAGCAAACTGTTCCCTTCTGATACCTTGTCCAAGCCTGGTTTGTTTTCTGAAGTGAAGTCCTGCTCATAGACTGCTACAATAGCAATTAGCACCTGCTTCACTACCAAGCATCTCCTTTCACCAAAAGAAACTAGTGACCATTTGTCACCTTGACAAGACAAACAGGAGCTGGCAAGTGTCTACCACACCCACTAAGCAATGAGGGAAAGGTACCACCAGTGGGAATAAAAACCTAGAAGACTACAGTGGAAGAACTGAAAGAATAATCAGTTTACAAAAACCCTGTTCAGGCACCCTTCTGCCTGTGTTTAAGAGTTCAGTGACAACCTGACACACACGCAGTGTACAAAGACTCAATACCAGCCATTTAGGGAATGTCTAATACAACACTCAAACCTCTTCTGCTACACTGAATTTTGCACAGGTAAACCGAGACTGTCTGTGATTTTCCATTGCTGTAAAACTAAATTCAGATGACAACTTCTGAGGATGTTTTCTTAAGCATCTATCAAATCATTAATTTTAATGGAGAAAATTAAATCAAAGCTTCTTAGGGTAGGCAAAAGGTGTTTTGTCTTTGTACTGTACATTGCTCTATACACAAATAACCAACAACTAAATCAAACATAGTGCTATCAGTACTGAAGACACATTTCAACTAAGGCCAAAGGAACTTGTGGTTGAAAGTAACAATAGAAAGCTGAATAAGCACTGGGCACTAGAGGGAGTCGTGATCACATATTAAGTTACTGTAATACACAGACCATTATGACCACAATTATGAAACAAATAAAAGACCATCAGCTAAATCTGAAAAAGATTCAGGGAACAGAGAAAATTAGATTTGCTTCCTTAACAAGGTTTTATTCCCAAAGACCTTCTCTTGGGAACTTTCAAATCATCTGTAATGAAAGGCTTTTAAAAAGGTATCTTATTGCCTCAGTTTTCAGACAGAGTAAGGTACGTGACAGGAGAGAGCCAAAATTATCAGTTTCAGAAATTACACACAGCACTGCATCAAGAAAATGCGAGAACTTTAATTGAAGTAACTTTACAGCCCATTTCCCTTCAAATCAAAAGTAATCTTAATCATGTTTTTACTTTTCAACTAAATTGGCACAATTACATCCAGCACGAACAGGCACTACCAAAAGGCAGCTTTTGCAACAGATGATTCCCTTTGGCCATTAATACATTTAGAGAAAGCATTTCTCTGACAGGCTGTGAGAAGCAGCCAAAAACCAAATATAAATCAGGAACTCAAGCATAACTATCATTCTTTCATTTGATCATTTCATCAACTGTAGCTTTGAGGGTTTGCTTGGTTTATTTTTAATATATGAAATGTCTTTCTTATACTGGTGAGGTATTTTTCACCCTTTAAAGTTCTTAGCAGAAACCACAGAACAATTTGGCTGGCTGCACTCACAGAATTTACACTTGACTCAAACAATTTTGCAACTGACTAAACAGTTTCATTAAGAGCAGCAGCACAAACAAAGCTTTTAAGAACCAGCTTGAATCCTGCCCATCACTAGTAAGGCAGAACCCAGGACATGATCACCTCTTGAACCAAGCTCTACCACATACCTCAAGAGACATTAGCAAATGCAGCCCAAGGCAGACTAAGAGTGCTTGTCCGGTGCTCAGTTACTTAATAGTTGACTGCTTTACATTCAACACATTTACACCAAATTCTCCACACGTCTGCTGCTCAGACAAGTCAGTGAACAACCTGGCAATGCAAACAGTCCAAGAGCCTTTTTAAAAGAGAGTTATTGTTTTTAACAGGAACAGACAATGGGATCCTAATGTGAGGAAATAAAACCAGTGTGGGAAGCAAGAGTATGTGCACCAAGAATGAGAAGCACTTTATGGTACTCTACAGAACCATGTTAAGAAATGCTACAAGCATCCAGCGCAGTCTGTAAAGCTCTGGCATTTCCCCTGTCAAATACTCCTCCACCAGGGCAAAGGCTTAAACAGCCTCTAGCTTCAAATACAGATTTTCCTGTACAGATGGCTCCTCCCAAAGCCTAGTAGTACTCTGCCACCAAAACTACAAACTAACTTTTCCACTATCATCTATACAAACTGGTCCTTTACGTAATCAAACCACAGTCCTCGGATCTCTTACTCCCCTATCCATATACAGATGGCTACTTTGCATGTTTTGCTTTGACGTTCCCTTTCAAGATGAAGTGGTCTGGGAAAGCAGCTCACTTCTCCTTACAGTGAACACTTTAGCTCATAAAATCAAGCTGCATAAACTCTTCACCACATCCACCCATAGTCCTTCATCTTTTCCTTCCTGCAAGGACTTAAGTAAGCAATAAACTCTTCATCAACATGAGACAGAATAGAAGACAGCATAGAGGGCTCCATAGAACAGCAAGGAAATCTAAAGAGCAGTTCTCTCCGTTTGCAGTCCTAGTTTTCTTTCTACAGGCTTTAACACAGCAGTGTTTTGGTAGCAGCAGCCATTATTGGTATCACTCACCTGCTCGTGATGGTAGAGTTCTGCTCTTTCAGCACAAGCTCCTTTTGCTGCAGGGCCACGATCTGCCTGGAGAGATCATCCGGTGTCCTATGCAATTAAAACAAAATAGAAACTTTTAACAAATCATTGATTGAAAAACCTGTGTCCCATACATAACCACAAAAAGGTTTCACCAAAAGCAGACAAGGCAATTTCATCAGCCTGAAGTTGCTGCAGCCCCTCAAAGCAACAGAGTTGCACCCTGCTTAAGTAAAAGCCTGCTTAAATTTTAAAGCCATTGCTGTAATCACCATCCAAATCACATCATCTCACTACTGTGCACTTCAACCCATAAACCAGCTCTTAAAGCCAGAGACAGCAAGACCAAATCTGCAAAGCAAGCAGCCTGCACAAACATTCATAGCAGATGAACACATATAACTTGTTTTTAACACACATACAAATAGGTGCTCAACTCCTCCTCCCCATCCTAGTGCTCAGCACTAACACACAAGGGTGAGCACACCCAGAGTTACTCTAATTGCTGTTCAACTACAGAGTCTCAGTGCAGCATGATCACAGGATAACCAACTGGGTAAGAAAAGGAGGAAATGTACATATAGACTGCACAATTCAACAACTCCGGCTGCTGCTGGACGCCCTCTGATAGTAGAGAGATACAGCTAGAGGTTCAGCTAGAGTTCACAGGTGACTCAAAGCAGTCTTCCCAGACAATTACCAACATGCTGAGTTCAGAGGCCTTCATATAAGCCATGACTCCAGAGCCGTGGGGGAAAATATCGCTAATAATCCATCAGCTGTTGGTAACACTTCAGATCCCACTCTGATAACCTTTTCTTGTCAAAGAGATCAAAGATTGCTACAGATCAGCTAGCAACAGCTCTGCAGTTGTCAGGAGTAAGTTTGCTTTTCCATCAAACCCAGTGACAAATTCTGAAAGCTAGTGGAATGGGATCAAGCAAGTTTTGCAGGAGTGAAATCTGTAGAAACTCATTCTGTCATGTCCCCCAAGATGCAAGTTAAAGCTTCACTGTTGCTGGCAGATGAAATTAAGCCTGATCAGTTTTACAGTATTCAAATGCAACCCTGCAATAAGGCTCCTGCCACTCCAAAAACTGAACAGGTAGATGTGCCTCCAGCTTGACCATTAGGATTCTGACTAAACGTAGGACTAAAGATGCTATTGCTGTGATGGTGCCACTTTTCAGCCAAATACACACATACAGAAAGCCATCACTTTTTCCTCTTTGTCACTTCCAGCCAGGTGAAAAATTGGTTAAACACTGACCTGCTGCAGACAGTCAGGGTTCAATTCTGGAAATCCAAGTTCAAAGGTTCCCTGGTTTTGCTCCCCAAACTGCACATTGATAGCCTTCCTCAGCAAATTTTGAAGCCTCTAATACCTACTTGTGTTATGTGTAAGTTTTAACAGTCTACATGTTATAAAACAGATGGATGTAGTCTCCCCTCAGGCGATGGAAACACATACTGCAGCAGTCAGAGACCCGTCAGAACAGTATGAAACATTATCCTTCAAAGACACCACACTTGATGGCCAAAGAAACTATGAGAAGAAACCAAGCCAACCACCTGAAGATGGCTTGACTAAACCAGCTAAACTTCACATTCTGGTAACAGACACATGACAATTTTAAGCCAACACCTGGGTTTTCAAGTATGTTGCAGTACTAGATAACACACTTCAAACTCCTGAAGCTGAGCCTGAAGGGATATTTAATGTGAGCAGTTCCCCATGGTTTTAGTGAGGGCTACTTCATGGCTGAGCATTAGAGCAAACAACTGAAAACCTAATTCAACCCAGCCTGATGCAAGCCACATCTCCACAAAACCCAAGAGCAAGGGAAAAACAACACTGCATTCTTGGAATCTCAGCTCTGAAGAGCTCAAATCTAACTCTGGTCTAACTTTGTTTTCCAAGTTGGAGGACTCAGGGTCTTTCTACTAGTACGTAAACGGAGAATTAAATGGTAACATATACCAGAAAATGGAACACGGGTGGTTCCTCATGCTCCATGATGTTTGCAGAAGGGGGAATGAACAGCAAAAAACCTAGAAGAGGAGTCTATAAAACTACAATCTCATTTCAACATTGGTTCTATCTGCAGAAAGACCTTTGACTCAAGATTTTATCCATAAATTAAGAAAACAGATGTTCTCTTTCACAGTAGCTTCTAACCAGAAAAGTCTACATGTAAGGGAAGGAGAACAAAAGGATAAAGGCAACTTTTTTTTTTTTCCTCATCAAAACTAATACAAACAAACCAAACTATGTTAACCTTTCCACTTCATCCTCCTTCATTTACTGGAGTAATCAGAAGCTAAANATTAAGAAAAGTTCTCTTTCACAGTAGCTTCTAACCAGAAAAGTCTACATGTAAGGGAAGGAGAACAAAAGGATAAAGGCAACTTTTTTTTTTTCCTCATCAAAACTAATACAAACAAACCAAACTATGTTAACCTTTCCACTTCATCCTCCTTCATTTACTGGAGTAATCAGAAGCTAAAAAGCAGAAAACATCAGACAGAAATGGATGGGGTATGCTCAGTCTGCTTGGCAAAAAGCAGCTGTAAGCAGAGACACCAATTTCAGTATAGACAATCTCTGTAAAACCTAATGCCAGTCAATAAGGCTCTCAAAACTGCCATTCGAAACCTCTCCTAATGCACCCAAATATAGCAGATTTATCACCAGGATAGTTGGTATCAGGCATCTCTCTGGCCATGTGGAGTGCCAGTCCTCAACCCCAGTGTTTGGTCCCTGAAATATGAAAATGAAGTGTTTGGTCAACGAAATAATTCCACAGATACTTCTTAAATGGGGCAGGGAAAAGAAAGTATATTTGCCTTGATTTTCTTTTCTTATTTTCTCAGAAATTCCTATCATAAGGTACTAGGACTGAGATAGAGAACTGAAATTAATCCAATAGGAAAAAGAGGGGATTCTAAAAGCCACAGATTTGTAGTAATGATAGCTACTGACAGATTTCCAATGAAAACCACTCATCCTCATCTGTTCAGCAATTCAAATCAACAAGCAGCTTCCAATCTCAGTTCCAGCAATTGGCAGCTTCAGGTTTATACTTAGTTCTGGAGGATGCTTCATTGCCATTAGAAACTATTCTCTTTAAAAAAGTGGAGCAGCACAGATACAGAACAGAAAATGAAGTCAAAGGGTATTCACCCCCTCTAAAGAACAGTTCACTTTCTGTAAAACTAAATCATATCAAGTGATCAAAGACACCTCTTGCATGCACCCTGCTGTTAAGTATCTTTACTGAGAGGTTTCAAAGCCTATTTATGAGGTCTACATCCTATCCTGATCACAGACAATTTGGCAAAAGCCAGTTTAACACAGTTCAAGTAAAGGAATAACACTGCTTGCACGATGGAATTAAAGCAGACAAGCTTTCGGTTTGAAGAGAACTAATCAACTCCAAAGCACTGCAAGCATCAAGCACCTCTCATCACTGTAATAAAGTAAGCCTCTGAGAACAATGCTGAATAAAGAGAGAAATGGCAGCACCCAACACACATGTAACGTGCTGGCCTTGAAAGCCACTGTCTGATGGGCTAGATGAACAGAAGATGAAGAGAAGCAGTCTGCTTCAAGAGAACCTGTATGACAGTACGTCTTAGCAGTACTGCTTGAATAGCCACAACTACTTGAGGGAAGTTTGAAACTCTATCCTTACCTAAACACACCTGTCTGAAAAGCTGCTGCTTTGCGTACTGTGCTTGCCCTGTAAACGCACAGATGCCTTCCTTCCCTATGCCCCATCCCTGGCAGTGTTCAAGGCCAGGCTGGACAGCGCTTGGCGCAACCTGGTCTAGTAGAAGGTGTCCCTGCCTATGGAAATAGATGAGCTTTCACATCCCTTCCAACCCAAACTACAGCATGATTCTATGATTCCCTGTAACACTGGAGACCAGGAACCATGAAAAAAACCCACACTTAAGTTTGCATAAGCCATGCAAAATCCTGTAAATGAAACGCTTCACAGTGCAATTCAAGAGCAGCATGTTATTAAAACTGAATTACATGCTATGTCATTATAAAGATAACATGCAGAACAAAGGGGTTTCCAAACTGCAGGTGCAGATTAAATCCCTGACTTCAGTTTCTGGGTAAGGCACAAGGAGCCAAAAGCCAAAGGTTCTTCCTCTGCACACCAAGTGTCGTGGTTTAAACCCAGCCATGCATCTCCTTCACTCACTCAACCCCCCTTTCTTTCCCTCCCCCTGCTTCCAGAGGGATGAGGAGGAGAATCAAAAGAATGCAATTCCCACAGGTTGAGATAAGAACAGCCCAGTAACTAAGGTATAACACAAACCACTGCTGCTACCACCAATAATAATAACGATAAAGGAAATAACAAGGGAAAAGAATACAGCGTCTCACCAACCACCAACAGATAACTCACCACAACCCATCCCCACTGAATACCGAATGAATACCTACAACTGACTCCCCCAGAGCACAAGCCCTTCCGGGTAATTCTCAGTTACATCCTGGGCATGATGTGCTATGGTATGGAATACCTCTTTGGTCAGTTTGGGTCAGGTGTCCTGTCCCTGCTTCCTCCCGGCCTCCCCTCCTCCCTGGCAGAGCATGAGACTCACAAAGTCCTTGATCAGAGTAAAAGATTTGAGCAGTAACTAAAAACATTCCTGTTATCAGTTCTGTTCCCAACTGAAAGTCAAAAACACAGCTGCACCAGCTACCATGAAGAAGAAAAAATGACTGCTACTGCTAAACTCAGGACACCAACCCATCCCCAGACCACACTTCCTTCTTCAGTAACACTGAAGAAACACTTAAAACCAACCAAACCAGGAGAATTTAAGCCTAATTGGGAAACAAGGGGCTTTTTGCCCTCAAGGAGCAAATTAGCCCAGCATAGTTTAAGCAGCACAGCAAGGCAGGAGAGAGACAAAACTGCTGTTAACCAGAGCATTTTGACTTCCTTTGAAGTGCAGATAATCTGGAAAAAAAAAGCAATTTGAGAATGATAGAAGCCTAAAATTGTTCAAATGAAGTGAAAAATTAACTTAATGGGATGGCCATCCAAGTTATTCGGTGACTTTGAGGCAGCCCTGGTACTCTTTCTTAAGAAGGGAAATGGTTTACACAGTATTTTATGCCTTGGGGTTTTTTTAATGCACACAGCTGACATTTCACAGGCATCTGCAGAAAGCTCTGTTGAACTGTCTTGGTTCAGGTTCCATTATTGCATAAACTAGCACAGTTACACACTGAGAATTAGCTGCTGAAGTACCGTTAAGCCAAAACTCAGTAAGCAGATGAAGATGTTAAAGTAAAAACTGGAACATTTTTTAATTTATAATTTATTAGAATTAGTAAGCAACTTCTTACTGCTTCTATCAAATGTTTCAAAACTCACAGCAAAGCAAGAGGTTTGACTGTAGCTGCATATCTGACATTAAACCCTGGATGTACAAGATAAAAGCAAAACTACGCAGAAAACCAGGCACTCGGTCAACACTTTGGAAGACTAAGTTCTTCAGTGCTGCTTTTAAAAGTTAAATGTGCTTGAAACTGCCAAACTAATAACACATTTATGCTACAAAGTTTTTGGGAGCCTGTTGGATTAATACTTCTCTCTATAGTTTTAACTCAGTATGAATACACGATGACACAGATTTGGTTGTCTCAACTAAGTCCTGCTAAATTGAAATTGAACCTTCTGAGTTGTGGCACAGAATTTTAACTGGATCCAAAAACTCATTTACACTTAAGTATATTTAGCCGCCAAAGACCAAATACAGACATCTTTAGTAAAGGGCTTGTTAAGAGAATCAGGCAGAGAAAGGGAGGACACATCTACTTCTTTCTCTTCACTCCAAGAAAATACCTATTTTGCATTTGGTGGGGGTTTTGTTGTGTTTCAGTTTTATCTGGTTTTCAAAGGCAGCCTCCTAAAGTATAAAAGCCAAATTTTGTGCCTTACTTGTATTATGTACAAGAAACACAGGAAGATTTTTAAGTTCTCCATTCCAAGAAGGACACTAAATTCCTCTTTAAAAACAGAAAATCTTTTTCCTAGGCAGGAAAACAACAGCATCTGAAGAACAAACACAGCCTGATAACATGACAACAACAGAAGACTTCTGGAAAGCCATTTTAGTTGTTTTAAATATTTCTGTATGATTAGAAGGGCTGTGGGATGTCTGTAATAGTCTCTTCCTGTGCCTTTGAAGTGAGTCTCCCAAACATCCTTTTTGTGTATTTGAGCTCTACTTTAACTCCTCTATCTCTGGTTTACAGGACTGCCACTTACTTCGTATACTTCACCAGCAAATCCAAAAGCAGCTCAGTTACAGTGACAACCTGTCCTTCAAGACAGCAAATAGCAGTAACCACAACAGCACATAGAGACTTCCCAAGATACAGCAGCATGGAGTTCTTCAGTTTAATTTGGTCATATTAACTCAAAGTTTGTATCAGAAGATGCACCTTGCTGCACATCCTCTTCCCCTCAAAATACGCATCACCTCCCTGGGAGCAAACCTTAGCTCCCATTCACCAGGCTAGAAGAAAACACTGCCACTACAATCCAGCCTTGGAAGTTCTGAGAATCAAGTCTCAGAACAGGACTTCCCTTGCAAGAAAAAGCCCTTCCAGTAACTACCAGCCCCTCCAGTGCAGGTAGTTACACCTATTTGTTAATGTCTACATACCTGCATCTTCCTTTTCTATTGCTGACTACAATAACTAAACCATATGGTAAGGAACCTGCTACCTGCATTGTTCATAAAAATAGATTGCCAACATTTCCTATGCAAATAGGACATATTCAGTGTTTCATAACACTTTAAAAGGTTTCAAAGAGCAATCATTTACCTTTATTCATGCAAAGGAAGGTGTTAAGTGCTGGCAGAAAAGCAAACTTAAGGCATACCTTAGACTGCTTCTCCAATAACTGCACGCTTAATGTTTTATGTACAGTGAAGGGAGGAAACCAGAAAAGTAAACTGAAAGCAGTAAGCAATCTCAGGCTCCTGAGGTTCCCTTCGTTTAGGAGGGAAACCTTACATTTGTATATATAGAATCAACAAATCCAATTGCTCTCTATCAAAGCAAAAGTCCCCATTAAGCACTTGAAGCAGAAAAACTTATAAACACTTAAAATGCTTTCTTACAAACAAGTGTCTTGACAATTCTAAAGACAATTGATATGTCTCTTGAAGCAAAATTAACAATTAATACAATCAAGCCAGAATTTGAAGAGGGGAGGAAAAAGAAGAAAACTATCTCAGACTCCAGTCAATAGATTTTTTGGGGGTTGAAATGAAGAAAGCAATTTTCCTCTCAAATTTAACAGTATGGCATCATAAGAACTGATCTTCCAAGTTTCATTTCTACTTTAAAGATGTATTTAAGAGCTCAGCAAGAGAAACTTATTCTTACTTTTGAAAACCACTAATTATTTGGCTGTCATTTCAACACGTCAAACTCCTTTCTCAGCCCTACTGCCGCTCTAACAGCAAGCATGGGACAAACCACTGGAACACCATAAGTGCATACAATGCGTAGCTGAATGCATCCTTACAAGTGAAAGACTTTAATAGACCAAGGACAGGGAATGCATACATAGTAGTGTCAAACCTGCTGATTTGGAAGGGAAGATTGAAAAAGGGCAGATTTCTTTCTTTATTTACTTATTTTAATCTTCTCCCAGAAGCTGGGTCACTGCAAACTGAAACACATGATGTGCAATTCAGAGCTTTCAGAGTTCATTATGAAGCAAAAGCAATTTTCTATAGTTTGATGGGAAAAGTGTTAGGAGCACACGGCTGAGCTTGTTACACAGCCTTACCAAAAGGGATCCAACTCTCTCAAGTCGTCACTGTAGGCTTCTAGGCTTTTTGTCTCTGGGTGCAGTTCAGTAAGAGCAGGGGAGCAAATCTAATTGCCTGTGGCCACTGAAGTGGCAGTCACTGGGGTTGTTTAGTTCATTTTCTGTCACTGAAGGTCTGAACTAGCTTCCCCCTTTCAACAAGAGGCTGTTAAGTGCCTCTGCTGTCTTCTCATTAAAACATATCCTCAAGCTCTCATTGAGCTCACAGTGCTACACTCAACAAGACAGGTAACATCAGGCACATGGAAAAAGCAATGAGGAGGCTCATGGGTGAGACACATGACCTGTCAGTCTGGCTCTCAAATGCTGGTGAGAAGTCAAGCTTCTTGTACTGCAAGAGATCCACCAGCATGGTCAGCATTTTGGGGTTTGGTGTTGATAAGTAATTGCTTGCTATTTCTCAAAGACTGTTTCAGTACTGGCAAGACTGGAGTTCATCAGGAGTCAAAACAAACCCATGCCTTAAACAGAAAAAAGATGTTCTATTACAGAGAAAGTACATAAGAAGTAAGGGAAACAGAATTAACTAGAAAAAGAGAATAAACTATCTTGAGCTCCTACTAACGACAAATACATCCCCACACAAGCTCAATTTGTACTGCTGCTAACCCACAGGAATGGCCTTTAATTGCTCTGCTGTTTCACATTATATCTGACCACTTGGTACAGAGCAAAACATCCTCAGCTCCCCATTCAGCTACAACTCGTTGGGGTTTTGGCAAAAAAAGCCAATGATTTGTAGCATAAATAAGGAATAAAATACAAAACGTACTGACTCCAAACCTCTTATTTCTGCTTGACATATTCAAAACAACCAAAGCATGCTCTGCCATGCCCCGTTCTTAAAAAAAAAAACCCACAACTCACATGTATCCAACACACCCTTCTGGCATAACTTCTACTCACACAGAAATCACTAACACAGAGACATTATTTTTATAGATAAGCAGGGCTTCTGTCTGATAAAAAGGAAGCTAACACTGTAACCAAGACAAGACACTGACAGGATATGTATTTTTGGCTGTTTTACAGATCTCATTAAATTGATAGTTGTGTTCTTTTGAAGCCTGTCTTGAGATAAACTTGCAGAATATTAATGTCCCTAAATTACTGTATTGGTTTCAACATCTTTATTGATCACATTGTTTTCTCAGGCTCTTATCAGCTGCAAGCATTAGCCAGCAGTAACACAAAATCCCTAACCTTGAGCAAGAGGAAATACCATCAATGACAGCTTAAAGGTCCTTTTGAGAGTCTAGACCATATTTTTAGGTACTTTTATATAAAAGTAGATTTAACAGCCCATATATCATTCTTATTTACTTCTGATTACAATCACATACCTCTTCACTATCACGGCAGGAATGCTCACTTTAACCTGCAACTGTAATCTACAGTAAAAGTTATTTTAACTGGGTTTTTAATATCACCCAATAACATCAGTCACAGGTAAATTTATGACGAGAGTTTTAGAAAGAACTGCTTCAGTGTTCAGCTGGAGTATCAGTATCTTTCATACAAAAAATTGAAGTTAAGCCTGTTGCTTTAATTAAGAACTATAAAACTCAAGCACAGATTATTTCAAAGCTTTTCACAGTACACGTCTCACCTCTGACAGGAGCTGAAAACTCCTAGTTTCAGTAAATGGGGGAGGTTAAAAACCTTGCTGATGTACAGAACACACATGGCTGATAAATGATTGTATTTATCAAGTAAATTAATAGTGGAACAAATAAAGTAGAAAATGCCTCAGGGACATGCTTCTCAGTAGGTGCATATTCCTACAAGTTACTTACGTTAAAATGGCACAAAGGCATCAGCTACCACTGAGGCTTTATTCATGGTGGATGCAGTAAGTATGTAATACAGTCAGGGTAAGACCAGTTTTTGCCAGAAACCAGACCAAAGTGAGACTTAAGCAGGGGAAGTTCAGGTTAGATATAAAGGAAGAAGTTCTTTACCATGAGGGTGCTGAGGTATTGGAATAGGTTGGCCAAGTTGTGAATGCTCCATACCTGGCCGTGTTCAAGGTCAGGCTGGACAGAGCCTTGGGTGGCACGATCTAGTGTGATGTGTCCCTGCCCATTGCAGGGTGTTGGAACTGGATGATCTTAAGGTCCTTTCCAATCCAAACCATTCTGTGATTCTATGATTAGAATCTTCGGTACAGAGTTTAACCAATCTGAATAGGAACACCCAAAAACCTCTGTAATTCAAATCCAATGTAAGTAAAATTAAGGCTATATTGATTTAAAGCATGATTGGAGCCATAAGCTGCAAGAGCTATACTCTAAGTCTTTTGTTTCTTACCTTGTAAAGCACCCAAATGTAAGTATGCAACACTATTTTTGAGTGCTATACTTAATAAGTTAATCCTAAAACATGATTTTAAATCCTAGGTTTTTGCTTAGCCTAGCCTCTCATTTAGCTATCACATTTCCCACTGAGTTCATTTCCCATTCAGAGCCTGTTGCTCAGTTACTGGTTTTAAGAAATCCACCAGCACAGGAGCTCAGTATCTCTAACCCCTATTGCCTGTCTCAGGCCTCCCCACTTAATGAAGCACATTTCTCACTCAGCTTTCCACAAGCTGGCAAGTGAGCTTAGCTGCAGGAAAACAAATTACATGCGTCCCCAGACACATGTGAACAAACCAAAGACATTTCACATTTACTGTGCTGCCTTCAAACCTCCTCTCCCCCAGCTCAGGGAGGATTTAAACAGGACTTCAAAGAAGCCCGAGTTCCAATTAAAACACTGTGACCACCCCAGGGACGCAAAATATTCCTCTGATTAGTGAGATGCGCTCTTTGAACTGTTTAGCTGAAAAAAAGCATTCAGAACTTTGCATAAATGCAGTCATGCTCTCTCAAAGTTTTTCTTTCTTTTTTAAAGTTTCTAAAAATTTACTATTCAAA
The DNA here is from genome assembly GCA_002631895.1 of Agapornis roseicollis. Lineage (NCBI taxonomy): Eukaryota > Metazoa > Chordata > Aves > Psittaciformes > Psittacidae > Agapornis > Agapornis roseicollis. The sequence continues at coordinate 26,145 of NDXB01005440.1, forward strand.
GTGAAGGACAAATAATATTTCAGACTAAAAGTTTTATGGAAGCCCATTAACACATCAGCTCCAGGCATCTAATAATAAACATGAGTCGTGGCATGACCTCAACGTTGCAGTCCCAGTACAAACCAGATGACACAAGTCAGAACAGAAAAGCCCAAAATGTCAAACTGTTGCTGTGGTTGGTGCTGGTGCCTCAGTACCACAGACAGGCAGCTCAAAATCCCAATCTCACCAGCCCTCAGAACCACTCTCCCTCCAGGGCATAGAGCATCAATCTCACTTCATTTTGGAGTTCTGCTTTCTTCCCTTAACATCCCAATCTCACAGGCTGCACATATAAAGCACCTCACATCACAGAATCATAGAATAGTTAGGGTTGGAAAGGACCTTAAGATCATCCAACCCCCCTGTCATGGGCAGGGACATATCACACTAGACCATATCACCCAAGGCTCTGTCCAAATTGGCCTTGAACACTACCAGCAATGGAGCATTTACCACTTCTTTGGGCAACCTGTTCCAGTGCCTCACCATCCTCACAGTAGAGAGCTTCTTCCTTACAGTTAACCTGAACTTCCCCAGTTTAGGTTTAAATCCATCACCCCTTGTCCTATCACTACACTTCCTGATTAAAAGTCCCTCTCCAGCATTCTTGTAGGCCCTCTTTTAGATACTGGAAGGCTGCTACACCCAAGTCCTTTGACATACCGTGACAATAGTACAGTAGCCCTCAGCCTTGGCAATAAGCACAGATTGAAATAATAGGTTCTTCCTTTCCTCCCACACCCCCATACACCCCAAACAGAAAAAGAAGAAACCAGCCCCTCAGTCCCTCATTCCCAAAACTAGAGTTGAACTATATAGTCCAGAAGTTTGGACATCAAGAATGATGAACATTCAGAACAAAGGCTGATAACTGAGTCTTAGAGCATGCCAGAGCAGTCAGAGGTAAGTAGATCTAATAAACCTGCCTGTGAAAGCCAAACCCCAATCAACATCATCCACAAACAATGTCAGAAGAAAACAGAAGCAAACTTTGAGACCTGTTCATAGAAAGTGGTACTGTGACAGTGTGATAATATTAAAGATACAAACAGTGGCAGTTCAACAATTACTGTTCTCCTTCTGTTGTCAAAAACTGGTGCATGAGCTCAGTGCCGGCATCAGCCACAGCAGTCAGAGCAGCCAAGAGCAGTTATGACTGCCCTGTGTCACTGCCACAGGCTCTGTGGCTGGGATTAAGATACGGATTGAGTTGGTGTCACAAGTACTTTGACACCACCTTGGCTTACTGCTGTCATCATGTTTTGGTCACTTTCAATGCTGGAAGCTGCCAGGGGAGGAACTACTGAAATGCAATGGCAAAGTTCCGGAAGTTTGAAATGCATTCATGGAAGAGAAGGAGCTTCTGCTCTCTCCATTAAAACCCCTGTTTCACACCACTTTTGCATCCTTCCTTGCATGCACATTTATCTTCAAGATCTTCAAGATCTTATCACACTGCACAATACACCATAGAGGCCTATCCACCACCAAGTTACTTTTTCTTTGGTGAACAGACAGTACAAAATCAACCAGACAACAATAAATGAATCAAAAACAACCTTCTAGAAGGCTTCACCATGTCTACCCCCCACTGGAGATCCTGCAGCTTCCTGATTCTGCTCACTGCTGCTGTGACTGCAGTACAACAGCTCCGCACTTGAGAAAAAGATGCATCTGACATTCCTAACTCTTCAGATTCCACTTGAGCTTGATTGTGGAGATACTGCCAAGCATTTATAACTTAAGTGTAAATGACAGTCCTATATAATACTTATTGTATGAATAACTTTGATGCTAAAGAGATCTACTTTGGACAACAGTTTCAGTGAGCAAGCACAAATGAAAGCCACAGCCATTAAACCACAAAATGATTCAGTCACCCGTGCAGAGCTACTTCAGTTCCTTTCATCCTAATTCTGAATTCTCAAGCTTTCCTGCCATGCTACCAAGAAAATATTTTATATACTTCAACCATTCTATTGAATAATCTGAGCCTTTGCCAGCCAAAAGCCTTCTCCAAACAGCTCAAGCCTCCTCCCTCTGCTGATCTACAGCTTCCCTCATAAAACCCTCCACTTCAGAAGCATCTCAAAGAAACAGTGCCAGAATAATGCACTTCTTGTGGAACTCAATACCTCCATCCATTGTGTTCCATACTTAACCTTTGCAAAGATGGGATTAAAGCAAAAAAGGCATATGGAAAACAAATCCCCCTGCTCAGAGCAAATGCAGATGCTCAGAGAACACTTGGCACATGCTTAGCATTTACTCTTTGCACAGACATGTACCATGACCAGGATTTCCGAACTGTTAAATTTTTCTTCTACCACACTTACTGTAATGCCTTTACAAGGAAAAGTCCACACACAGCATATAGAACCGTAGAACAGTTAGGGTTGGAAAGGACCTTGAGATCATCCATTGCCATGTGCAGGGACACCTCGCACTAAATCATGTCACCCAAGGCTCTGTCCAACCTGGCCTTGAACACTACCAGGGATGGAGCATTTACAACTTCCTTGGCCACCCATTCCAGCGCCTCACTACCCTCACAGTAAAGAATTTCTTCCTTATATCCAATGTAAACTTCCCCTGTTTAAGTTTTAACCCATTACCCCTTGTCCTGTCACCACAGTCCCTAACAAAGAGCCTCTCCTCAGCATCCCTATAGGCCCCCTTCAGATACTGAATGGCTGCTCTGAGGTCTCCACACAGCCTTCTCTTCTCCAGGNGTTCCCAGGCTAAGTCAAAACACCAGCTACCAAAGAGAAGAAAAACTGACTGCAACTGCTGAACCCAGGACACCAGGCTAAAGAGCCCCAGCTCTCCCAGCCTGTCTTCATACGAATCCATATGACAGAGAGATGTTCTGAAATTCCTGTAACTTAATGCTTACGTGTGCAAAGGGTTTTTTGTAAGCTCCTCTGTGATATCCTGCAAGTAAGAGGATGACTGAGCAAAACAAACAAGCAGCCACATCTTCAAGTGCTACCTTTCATATCAGGACATCTCCTGAACTATTCAGTCAGTGCAAAAAAACATACAGAAAGGTTTCGCATGTGAAATCAATACCTCTTTGCACAGGCATCTGGCTGCTCTCTGAAGCTGAGCTCAGGCAAGCTACATCCATCCTTTTTCACTTTCAAAACCCTCAGGGAATGGGCACAATTACAGTAATGAAAGATTCAAATCTATCCTACAAAGAAACCTTTTGCTTCAAACCCAGGGAACTACATAAACAATCACAAATCCCATGTGCACACTCACCACAGCCTGTAAAACTATCCATTTTTATCAGGCTTAGAATAAAAGCTCAACCATAGAGCTTCTCAGAAAGGAGAAATGAGACCTTCGTATTGATTCTGTATCAGGGCTACCTCAGAAATGAAGGGGAAGAACTTAATAGCTGAAACAAATGTTGCCCCCACATTCTCCCTTCAGAAAACACAAAGCCTTTAAATACACAAAACCAGCTCAACTGTATAGTTACCCTCTGAAAATCCATCAATTATCTAAACTGGGCTGTGTGGCAGAGAGCAATAGAAATGAGACAGGGTCAAACCAGCCCTGGAATTAATTTGGGAGGAGAACAGGATTTATTTCAAGAGGGAGGAATATTATTCTCTCTTCCCCTTCTCCAACCTCCCTTGCNGACAGGGTCAAACCAGCCCTGGAATTAATTTGGGGGAGAACAGGATTTATTTCAAGAGGGAGGAATATTATTCTCTCTTCCCCTTCTCCAACCTCCCTTGCCAGCAATCGTCATGGCCCAAAGAGACAGCAGAAGAAAATTTCATTAATAAATTTATTTCAACTTTCTTTTCAATGATGCTCAAAATGTATGCAAATCCATTCATTATTAGGTCTAAAAATTCCATTTCATGGGATAATCAGACTTCAAAAAACTCAATTTTAGTTTTAATCAGATTTTAACAAGGATATTAAGTCCATTTCGTTCAGAAGAGGGGAGAAACAGGGAATTTAACGCCAAATGTATTCAAGCTTAGCCCTGGGAGATAATTAAATAAAATTAATTTGGCAAGGGCTGTCTGTCAATGGAAAGGCTCCAGACAGCAGAGCACAGTTCTGAAAGAAACAAAAGCAGTTCATTACTGTACAGATACAAAGCTTATTGTTCACACAGAAGGGAACTGCAGCTCCTCCACAACAGCAAGACAACCTGAGCCCTCGAGCTGCCTCTGACAGACACAGCAGTTTGTGGAGGAGAAGGTAGTTATTTCCTCCTCATTTCAGCTGAGTCCTTTAAAGTCCCCTAGCACAGGAAGGACGGAAAATGCAGGGGACAGCTGACACACAATCAGAATGATTCCAGCGAAGCACAGCAAAGGACAAGAAAAAACCTAGTGAGAGACGGCTCCTTAAACCTATGAAAACCCACATGCAATTTGAGGCTGCTGGCAAGATTCCTGACAGATACAATTCCATCAAATTCCATGCAGTGATTTAGTTCCACCATTTATCATAGAATCACAGAATAGTTTGGGTTGGAAAGGACCTTAAAGCTCATCCAGTTCCAACCCCCTGTCATGGGCAGGGACACTTTCCACTAGACCAGGTTGCTCCAAGCCCCATCCAACACTGCCAGGGATGGGACAGCCACAGCTTCTCTGGGCATCTGAACCCCAAGTTAATACCAAAAGAATCCTGTTCTTCCTGACAAATCTATGGACTGATATGAACACTAAAACCTTGGGAAATGCCCTTCTGATGTTTCAGTGATTAAGGGCCAAATATTTGTTCTTTAACCCTTTAACCCTTACAATGTTCGACACAAAGCACAACTCTGTTAACACTGCATTAACACCAGATCAGTCTGACACTTACCTACGAACATCATGTGGTCCTAGAGACTGTCCATGAAAGTGACTTCCGGCAAATACTGAACATTCATCATGGAAGCATGAAGCAGAACGGCTGACTCTAAAGCAAAGTTCAGGATTTGCTTTGTATCCTCCAGACTCTTCCCCAACATGGGACTCTTTGAAGATTTGGCTGGACAGGACACTGAGACATCTTGTCTAGACCATCCTTTTTCCATGAAAGATTGGATTAGATGATCCTTGAGGTCCTTTTCAACCTGACATTCCATGAAACTCTACTGATCTAGACACACCATCATGGAAAACAACTGTACATGATTCAAGAAACAGACAAACATTTTAGAAAGAAGGTGTTCTCAATATGTAACTACAGTCAGAAGACTGACACTGAGAAACAGCACATTTCAGCAGTTCTCATAAGCCATAAATGGGAGCACATGCATTTTCCAATATCTTTGTCTACCCAACTGGAAAGAAAACAAATTCAGAGCGCTTCTCACTCTTCCTCTATACCACCCTTCCAAATAGATCAGTTATTAAGAAGTGCCAATTGCATTTCCCTCGCCAGCTACTTGAGATAGGTGAGCCAGTAAGTGTTGTGTGACCTTGACAAGGGGCCAGCCATCTAGAAGGCAGATGATGTCTTTGCCAAAGTCATACTGGAAACCATCAGGCCTAAATGAAAGGCTTGTCATGAAACAGGCTTGATGCCACCAACACTGGCTGCTATATTTGCAGAAACCCACCTGAAGCCACAAAGCTTTACCCCTGGGAATACGAAGAGGATGCAGAAATTTTATGTGTAAATGTACTTACAAAGCTGACTAAAAAAGATAAAATTCATAACCAGGTTAAAGTATCATCTTCTGAAGTAACCCAATAGCAGAGCTGTGAGGTTATCAAGGAAATCTGTCTAAATTAACTGATGAAGAGCTGATTCCTCTAACTGAGCATACTGATACTCAACACATTCTGAGTCAAAGCCAGATATTCCATTTCTGTCCTCCTTAGAAAAGTCAGCAGGAGGATGGTGAGGCACGGGAACAGGTTGCCCAAAGAAGTGGTGAATGCTCCACCCCTGGCAGTGTTAGAGGCCAGGCTGGGCAGAGCCTTGGGTTTCAAGGTCTAGAGTTAGATGCCTGTGCACACGGCAGGGGGTTGGAACTGAATGATCTTAAGGTCCTTTCCAACCCTAACGATTCTGTAATTCTATGAGTTCAAGCCCGCACTGAACAGCATCATGTGTACCACAGAAAGAGGATGATTTGTGTCATTAGAACAGAAAAAGAAGTTAACTTGGTCAGCAAGATGTAACTCAGAAAAATCCAGAATTTCCTACTTCTTTCTACCCAAAAAACTGATCTTCCTTTCACTACACTGTTCATATCAGTGCATCTCTGGAAGAGAGTTTAAACAAGTAATGAAAACTAGAAAGCAATTCCAACACGAACAATGCATGATAGAACATAGTTATTGCAATAGTTGCCAACTGCTTCCCACAAAGAAGCACAGCAATTGCTAAGCTTCACTGACAAAAGAGTTAAGAACAGAGAATCTGTAAGGATTGACTCAAAGTGGTCAAAGTACTACAGGGGAAAGAAGAGATGCTTGAAATCAAGTAAATATCTTTCTAGAAAAGCCAAAAGTATTGCTGTTGAAAGGTCACACTCTCTGTCAGATCTCATTTCTGTTTATAGCAAGAGACAGTAAAACTTGAGAGTTGCTTCAGTGTGCAGAGGTTTCTAACACATTATTCCAAAATGTATCACGCTCTTATAAAATGCCATTGTGCAACAGACAGGACTTTATTAGAACAACCGTTTCACTGCAGGTAATGACCACAATAGGTGCAGAACACATCTTAGTGTGCCAGCAGCCACTAGAGAGGAAATTAAAAACACTGAAAATGCCCAAACACACAAACACAATAATCACCACACAAAAAAGCTTTGCCAAGGCACTCCCTGTATTTTGCATCAGTGGTAAGGAAGGAAAGAAGGTTCTGTACACCTCCAGCTCTTAACTGCTTTGGCTACATGAAATAGTTGAGCATGTTTTATATCTTCTTGCTGAAGAGGCCTGGTTCCATCTTCCACAAGCTATTCTAACCCCACAGAAAGCTCCATTTGAGAACAGGAAGTCTGAGCTATCCATATCAGCATTGGAAATAATCTCTCCTCCATCCCCTGACAGCCTTTGCTAAAGGAGGCCAGTTCTTCCCCTCACCACTGGCTCAGGAGGCTCTTGGGCTCCTACCAGCAACCCTTTTCTTCACTCACCTCCCACTATATTCCTCCACAGTATGACCAGAACCCCAAGAAGCACCTCCAAGGACATCTATAGAGGCACTTGAACACTTCCACCTTCCTGGAAGTTTTCTCCTGGTGCATCCTATGCATGTGAAATTAACAGGCATCCTGTTGTAAACAAGTACAGAGCCCTTCTCTAGTCCTTTCCACTGCACATACTGCATTTTACAAAAGAAGTTTACATTCTGCATTCTACATTCTTACACTGTATTCAGCTCCCAATTCCATGGAGCCTTGTGCTTTGTTTCACTGAATTTTGTCCCGCTTCTTTACTCTAATCCTCAGGGCCACTCAGATCTGCACATCCAGCTTTTGGGTAATAACAAATCTTCTGAACCTGGCATCATTAGCTAAGTTTTATCAGCACACACCAAACTTTTGCACCAAAACCATTAACAGAAATACTGAATAAAGCAGATCCTAAGGCTAATCTTTGAGGAATTCCACTTACCCTTGCATTTTCCCTTCAACAATATTAAATCTATCCCTGCCTAAATAATTCCATATACACCCTACAATTCTTTTAATTTTCATCTTCTCCTGAATGATTCATACTTTCCCAAGTGGCTCTCTTGAGCAAGTATTTCAGTGAAGTTCAAATAAATAAGATCTATTGTGTTTTATTTGATAGAGTTAATCAAGTGTCCAGACAAAAAAAAACACCTTAGCCTGGCACAATCTACCTTGGTACTCCTTGGTCCACTGAAGGAGGTAGATTCCTTGCACATCTAAGGGAGAGGGAAGGCACAGCATGTCAGAAGAAAATTTAGAACTGAAACACTGACAGATGCTGAAATGGAAATGCAAAGGTGAAATTAAAAATGAGCTAGAGATTACAGTGATATTGGGTTTGTGCAAATGGCCAAATGAGAGGCTGAATAAGAATCAAGGATGAGCTTTTTGAGCTCTCTGACAGCAGCAAACCATCCCCTTGCTCATTAGTCTCTGCTATTTAAATGATAATTTCACTTTAAGGCAAACAGGACTGCTTAATGAAGGAAAAGCAGCTCTTTATAAAAGCCTCTGTATTTTTGAAAGCTTCTCCTTCACAGTAGAATGAGCACCTAAGTTCAAGCCATTTACACATAACATGGGTCACTACATGCTGGAAGAAAGCAAGCTACTTTCAGCCAATTGTTTTTCAACAGCATTCAAACACTGATTTAGAAGTGTCTAACTGGTGGGTCCCCTGTAGCAAACAAATCACCAGCTACACAGAAGACACCACCAGCACATTTCTAAACTCACTTTTGTTCCTACTGGAAAAAGCACCTTAATTTTATTGATTTGGGAAGTGCCCCTATATTCAAGCTGGGACAACATTCTATATTCTGATAAAAACAATGAAAATGGAAGTGACATGGAAAAAGAAGTGATATTTTCCAGTTAAAAGGGTCCACTGGCACCTTCCAAAGTAAAGTTCTTACTCCCCTGGTAAGAACCATCCATCTTTTCTTTGATATCATTACTCTCCATACAGTTCCTGTAGGCAAACTACCAAAGTTCCTCAAATTACGCAACAAAGAAGATGGATAACGTGCTAAGCTCTTGTTCAATAGTTTTCTCTGCCTCCAGAATGCCAGATCTGTGATCCTGGAAAGCCAGTTTCTTTAACTAGTCCCAGAGCTTTGAAATGCAAAGCAAGGACAGACATCTTTTTGATGTGAGCTTGCTTACTTCTGTCTCTGATTATACATTGGAGCCTTGGTCTGCCTGGATATCAGGTGTTCATCCATTATGTTTTACACTTTTCATTATCTTTCCTTTAGTCTCAAAGACTTATTACTCTGATATATTCAAACGGAAACAAAAGTACTAATGGCAAAGAGAAAGAACAGTAATATTTTTGAACATCAGAGATAAGTACAGCTTTTGGGGAGAAAATTAATATCAGATAGGAAAAGCTGGCAAGAAGCTTTGCCCAGCACTTCAGTGAAGTACTGACAGGAACAGACCTACAGTATTACAGGATTGCAGACTGCCACAACATTAGCATTAAGTGGATCAACAGCATAAGAATGGGAGAAGCCTAAACTCTGGCTAAAGCACAGATTTGACATCAGGCATCCAAACACCACATTTAAATACCTCACTCGTTTACAAAACCCAGACATGGCCTGAAGTCTCCTAAAACTGCATTCTGACTCCTCTGAACAAACTGCAGCTTCAGATATTGAGATGACAAAGGAACATTTTCTCTCCCCCCCACACAAAAAGCATTCTGTCACAGAAAGCTAAAACCTAAGGCACTGCAGAAATTGAAGAATAATGTATATTTTAAACATAACAAGATAACAAAGCACAGAAGAGCTTACAGCAATACTCCAGCATATGCTGTATGTCACATTCAATAGGTGACAGCTGCCTCCAAGGTTTCTCCATGTAAATTATTATAAGACATTGTGATTAGTTTTCTCCTGAAACCTTTACCTCATTCTCTAGAGACAAAGATCCCCTCTGGAACAATTCAGGCACTTCTTCCTCAAGATTTTAGATGCTTCAAAAGAAATGCTTTAATCTTTTACATGCATACTGAATACATAACCTTTATATATAAATGATCCTCACCCTCCATTTTCATCCTGGCTGCTCATTGCCACTTCCTCTGCCCTGCTCTGGAACAGCACAGGCACTCCTGCACCCACACAGTAAGCTGATGGTGAAGCCATCCATCTGAAAGCTGGTTTCCATTCTAGATTACTTCTTGCTCTGCAGGACCTCTTCCAGCTGCGGTCCTCACAGACCCAAAAAGTACCACATAAGAACAGAGCACTTGCACACAGATACTCAAGGCAGAAGTCAAAGTACATTTGACCTCTTTGGAGAGTGAATTCTTTTAACATTTATCAAACCTTCAATGGAAAGCAATTTTTTTGATGACAAAATTAAGCTCTTAAAAGTAACTGTAAAATGCAGTACTGTGTCTATTCAGGACATCAGCAGATACCTTCCCATGAGGTAAGCTGAGACCTCACAATTACAAAAGCTTCCTCTAAGCAGCACAGCTTCTCCTTTTGTTTTGGTTTTTGCTGTTTGTTTGTGGGGAGTTTTAATTAGTGTTTCTCTTTATATGGTGTTTATCTTCGGTTTTGGCGCCTTGGGATTTCCCACTGTGAGGAGACAGCTTGTTTTGCACTGGGAATCTCCTAAACAGCAGTCATGCAATTCTCAGTATGTTCACAGATCATAAATCACAATTACTTACTTAAAACTTAGATATACAAAATGAAGTTTCAAGATCCTCATATTACGTTACTTATGATGTTTTTCTCCAATTAGAGACTTAGCTCTAAAGTACGGGGGCACCATTAGTCAACCCAGAGAAATCCATTCCCCTTATTCCCCCCAAACATGGAAATTAGCACTTCAGCTGAGGGCAGTGGTGCAGTTACCAACAGCAGTCAGCAAACACTTTTCATTAGATGCATTTCTTGCTTGATGACAAAAGACCAGAAGGACACAATAGGCTACTTCAATAACAGTATCTGCTCAACTATGAAGCAATCAGACCAGAATTATGGTACTACTGGAACTAGCAACAGTAACCCCCAAACCTTATCTTGCTTGGTTACAGTTAATGAAGTATCCAGAAACAGATAGAAGAAACTCACATCATTTCAACATGCACTGCTTTGGGCATCTGTCAACAGATTTTTGAGATTTTTTAAACCAAAAACCACTTATTCATAATGGACATTCACAGGAAGGTAAATTACCACCTTGTGAGAAAGGAAAAGATTATGAGCTTCATTCACTACTGCAAAGACATTCAATGCCTCATATGGAAAAGAGCACAGAGTAGCTAAGCATAGTTAATCAAGATTCAAAAAGCAAAGTAGAGAACTCCAATATTCTCCCTTCTCTCCTATTCACTGGGGAAAAAAGAGCACTAATCTACCACTAAATGCAGAATCAAGAAATCTGATTCCCTTTTCCCTCCCTCTCTTCTCCCTTCCCCCAGCTCCAAAATCAGAATGTGCATAGGAGGACTTCCCCTATCAAGTGTAGCACCTGTGTAATTACAAATTACAACTATGGTATCCACTGTACTAAACAGAGATACTTCCAACTTAATTAAACCCTTTTTTGGAGAGGAAATGCATGCACATTCACACTATCTCCTCTTCTTATCTGGTCTCAGACACTGAAGGAAGCTAGACCCCAAGATTTGTCAGCCAGCCAGCCCACAGATGTTTCCACAAGAAACCCAGGTCAGCACTAACAGGTTCATTCTTTGGCTCTAAGGGACAGGTCAGCAGATCAGTGGCTGCTGCCTGCACCTGGCAGGCTCCACTGAGTGAAAATGGTCCTTAAACATTGGCCTGAATTCCTGTTAAATATGCACTTCTCTTTCCAGACCCAGACAGCAAGCACACAAACAGCTAGAGCAGCCTAATGTACTATCATCGGTGAAGCCAACTGAATCTACCCTTGCAAACTGAAGGACAACTATAGGTGCTCTCCAAACTCATGCTTCATTAAATCAAGAGTCCCTCTAGGTCAGCCTTACACCAAAGGCACTGAGATCTCCCTTCCAATATAACCGCAACTAGATGTGACTCAAGAATGTTCAAGACCATGGCTAGAGCCTCTGAGCAACACAGCATTGTTCAAGCACACTGCTTTTCTTTCTGGTATGTTAGACTTGCATTTAACTTTCGTACTGTATTCCATGGCCCTTCACAAAAAGAGAGCTGATCTCTCTAATGCTTCCTTGTGATGGGCATGGAAAACAGGAATATTATTCTGAAGACATGAACAAAATCTTTTGCTTTATCTTCCACAAATACATGTAACCTTTCAGCAAAACTCCAGTCTTGACTTGAAATATTCTGCCAATTATGCATGAATACAAATTCAGCATTAAACCTTGTCAGCTACTATCAGTGACTATCAATATCTTCAGGGTCCAACTTGCTAACTATCTCATCTTTAAAACATACCAGATACATCCTGGAGTGCAGAATGATGCAAAATGATGTGTACCTGTTTATGGATAGCAGTGTCACCTGGCTAATTTATTAGAGGACAAAGGCAATACCAGTCAAAAAGACAAGCAGCAGCACAAAAAAAAAAAAAAAAAAAAAGCTTATTTAAAAAAAAATCTAA
>NDXB01005440.1:38535-132369 GCA_002631895.1 Agapornis roseicollis
AAAAAAAAAAAAAAAAAAAAAAAAAAAAGCTTATTTAGATGAAAAGCTCACAGAATAAGAAACCTTTTTTTGGTATCTTCTATATGCTGCAGAAGGGAAAGTCAAACAGTAACAGTGCTGCTCTCTGGAGGATGCAACTTTAAGGCTTGTAGTGGGGGGAGAAGAACCAGGCTTCGAAGAACTCTTATTAAACGAGTCTAAACGTGTAGTGTAAAGATGAAGTTTACAGAGCTGGTTTGAAAAACACTCTACTCTGTATGCCATTAGAGAAATATGCACAAATCTTTTTCACACCAAGTTATGACCCAAAGTACTGGACAAGGAGACAGTGACTGTAGCATTGACAGCAGCATTCCTTACACTCACTGACGCTTCCTGAGAGGCCAGCTGATGGTTTTACATCAGGCAGAGCCTGCCAGGCTGGAGCGGAAATCCAGTTTTCTCCAGCAGCAGGAGAAAGGACACCACCTCATTGATGATTTTACATGCCATCATCCACATAAAGCACCTGCCTCCTCTCACACACAGCCTTCCCTAAGGATTTTTTTGGTTAAAATACATGTTGTTCAATGGCAGTTAATAAACTACCTGGGAAATATCTTTAAGCTAATAGTGCAACTCTAAAAAAAACAACCAAGTCTGTCATGGTTCTCCAGTGAAGATGGTCAACAACTCAATTATACAAATACTAGACCTTGGAGAGATACAAATGACATCAGAAGATTCCAGAGACAGCGCATAAGCTTATTTTCACAATGCAACTCTTTCTTAATAAAAACCTACAATATCCATACATGAATGTCCTTCTCCAAGGGAATCAACCCCAAAATAAGGAAGACTTTCTACTTGCAAAGCAAGAATTTCAAAATTCAGCATTTTTTTTTCCTTTCACAGTTGAAACCAAATCCTACAGCAGGAGTATGAAGTCAGAGCAACACATGACAAATGCATGAAAATCCCTGGCAGCGTAACAGGAACTCATAAAAAATGACCTACAAGACAAAAGAGAAAATCACATCCACTAGAAGAGACAGTGAACTATAGCAGGGAAGTAGGCAGTAAGAAGATCAAGATCCTAAAAGGACTTATAATTGACCACAAAAAATATTAGGACATGCATAATGCGCATACATGAACCAAACATAACTACAATGTGTATTAATTTATTGTCTGGGTATTGTGGAGCTTACAAGGATATTGTAACAACTGTATAAGGCAGGTATAAGTCTAAAAGCAAATTCTGGACAGAAGATTGCACAACAGAACACAACACACCAATATGCTCTAGAGCTAAAGCTGTCTTTGCTGCTATAGTTTCTGAGTGCAAGAAGAAAAGCTAGGAGCTTACAAGTGGAATCCAGAACCAGAAAACCTAAGATTAGCCTTTGAGTAAACTGTTAATGAACTTGTTTCCCCCTACAGAAGGTGAAGCATCTTTGCTCTTTCATTGTTACCAAAAGAGACCAGTACTAAAGCCAGCAGGATTACCGCTACGCTCCTAAAAGCTGCACCTCCTTTCTAAGTATTATCACATAAAATCATACTCCTAGGTCTGATCATAAGCCAATCTGACAAAAAGCCTGCTGGGATCAGGCAATCAGTGAACAGAAACCACTGAGAGCAAGCCCTGTGGAAGTGCTGGAGGAAATGAAAAACCATCCTCTCCTAAAACACCACATGCTGTACATGCTTAACTTACATTCTCTGTACAATGAAGAGTAGGATAAGATGCATTTCCCTTCTTCGCTGCTCAGCTAGTTATTAACAAACAGCATATTGCTCCTCATCTGTGGGACAGCTATCCAACTTGTTCCTGTTTTCTTCTACTATGAGATGGGCAATTAACTCTTCTCTTGATAATTTTAAAGGTCTTTTCCAACCTAGTTGATTCTATGATTCACCAACAGCATACTCCAGGAACTTAACTAGGACAATGATCTCTCATCATCTTCATCAATCCTGATTGAGAAGCAATGTAATTCATGATGTAAGAAATCTAAGCAACAACAAAAAAGAGGGGGAAAAAAGAGGGAGAAGGAAATCATCCAGCTCCACTCACTACAATTTCATGCAAAAGATGGTTTTTCTCAGGAGTAATTCCCTCCTCTGTAAGAAAAGACGCCATTAATAGCACTAAACAATATGGCCCAATCAAAACCTAGCACTTTCCAGTGAATATTCTGATTTTAAATGAAGGAGTTATTAGACTTCCACAGGCAGAATCACTTGGTTCCATTTCTCTGCCAGTGTGAACTTACCTCATTAAACCTTTAACAGCTTGAGGTAAGTAAAAAGCTTTTACTCTGCTGTCTGATAGCACACATTTTGTGAAAAGGATTCATACTATTTCTGGCCTTTCCTTGCCACAGGAGAGGTAGCACAATTCTAACTCCATCTAAACATATGTATCCTCAGTAGAGGCAGGAGTGGATCTCAGTCATACTAGCATGCCTCTAGAGAAAGGCTCATTGTCCTCATTAAACAGAAAACAGTGAGAAAACTAAGGGAGCTTTTCCAAGTTAAACATCAGTATTTTCTACATGAAGCAATAATGTGCCCAAACCATAGGTGCATATTCAAATGCTCCTACTTCCAAACAATCCCAGCAGTTTGCAGATACAACTCTGTTGTTGAGCACACGTAATGAATGGAATAAAGAAACAGCTAGGAAATTTAGGTTTGTGATTCATGTTGCAGCTCAGGCCTTGATCCTGTATGAAAGGTGATCTGTACTAGAATGCTGCTATCAAGATAGTTACTTACAAAGAAACACCTCACCTTCTAGTGTAACAACAACGTAAGCATTTAGAGAAGATAAGGCAGTGCTGAAGCAGGACATGTGAAGGCATAGCTACACAGAAAACCTCCTGCTGTGGAAGAAAATGATCAGAAAACACACCATTTCCAGACCCTCTCTATACCACATACATACCAGAGATTAAAAATCTGGTTCAGTGCTCCACATGTCAGAAAGCTGTTAAGTAACAGTACCCAATCTGACAAGCTTCTGTTACAAAACACCACTGGAGGGGTGAAGAGTTTTCCCCCTTTTTTAAGAAACTGAGTTTATTCCATTTCTCATTAGTCAAAACAAAACAGTTCTTCAGCTGCTTTAGAGAAGAAAAGTCACCACAACATGATCTGGCAGTTTATTTTGATATCCAGATTTCAAAGAAATCATATTTACAGCAATTTGTCATAAGAATCTTGTCAACACAGATTCTTTGCTCTGAACACATCCTAATATTCTTAAGAGTTCGCTTACTAAACCAGCAGTCTCTAACTAGATATGAATGCTTATACACAAGGAGTTCAGAGAACTCAAAACTGTCAAGCTGACTTGGTGAAAAAAAATTGCTAGCTCCCAAAGGTACTCTACAACACTGTACCCTATGATTCTTCTTATATATAACAAAGTACTGGAAAAATCTCCGCATGAAGAAGAACTAGCAAGAAACATAACCAGCACACTGCAAGGATCAGATGATTCAGAGGAAAGGAAAACCATTTAAAACTGTACCTCTCTGCAGAGCTGGGAGCACATACCTGATGTTCAAGCCGGTGCTCTGGTCCACTTTCTCCCAGCTTTTTAATTTTCCCAGAAGTTTCTGAAGTAGAGATCAAAAGAAGAGTTAGAGATACAGACAAATGTTCTAACCGCTCATTTTCCACAGTTTTCCCATAAGCCTCCATTCAAAGTCAATGTCCTTTCCTCCTGTGGATTTCATTATCTTCTGATCTAGCATTTCTGGTTGTCATTCCCCAGTCCTCGCAAACATTTTCCCTGTCACTACAGCTCTATGACACACAGAATCCATGTTACACTTCAGCACTGCAAATTGTCTAACCCTGTGAGTCACCATCAGTGACTTTGGTAGACTCCTGACAGTGGAGAAGTAAACAGGCTGTACTCTCAACACCAATCCTGTAGTAGCTTAAGTGCCTATTTCTCCTCCTCCAGTTTCTCCTCTAGCTTTTTACTTTAAGTCAATGCCAAATTGTATTATCTAAACCTGATCAGACACCAGTATAGTTATGCAGATCAACAGGTTCACAGTAAGGTTAATCTCTTGACAGCTTGCTGTCTGACTGATACAGGGTGGGATGGAAGCAAAGTAATTTTATTCATCTGAGACCACATTCTGGCCCCACTGGCACTGGCAGTAATCTAAGTGCCTACCAAAGTTCTTACCACATGCCTGTTCAGCAACACCATATCAGGGTAGAGCTTAACACCAAAAATGATATTTCTAGCAGAAGAGAGGAAGAAACAAACAGCAACACCAAAAAAGACACTATTGAGGAGATAGTTCTTTACACAAAATCTCCAGCTGAACAGCAGATTAACCTTTTGCATTTGTCACCTTTATTGCCATAGCTTCTCTCATGCGGACATCTAAGTCTGGGAATGCCTGGTAGGAACACATTAATTAAAACAAGTATCTCATCTCAAGTGAAAAATACAGGAAGAGCCTAAAAGACAAGACAGGCAACAAAGGAAACATCTATCCTGCTCACCCACCAAACATTCCCAGCTGCTCACCTCATTTTCCAATTCAACAGTCGCGAGCTGTGCTTGGACTTTCTCATAGCGTTCCAGTTTTCTTTGGAGACCTTCTACCTCCTCTTTGAGCAACCCATTGTTTTCCTTCATTTCCCTGTAGTGAAAAAGAGAAACAACAATTAAAGAGCCAAGCAACTCAACTCACCTGCATGAACTTCTGGATACACCTGGAATTACATTGAACAGACTTCATGGCATTCAGCTGACTCGCTTCTGTAAACCTCACTACAAAGCCACTGCTACAACAGAAACTCAGTGCTATTAAACTGGGCTTTTTTCTACTCTTAAGTGCCACCCTCATTACATCCAAGGAACCTGAAATTTCGTATCTGCTTTACTGATTGGCAAAACAGCGTGAAGGGTAGCAAAAGGCTCCCTACTCCAATCTTCAGGCAGGCTGAACACAAGCTGGAACACAGCAAGTGGCAGACACTGGGGCTTTCAGAGTGCTCTGTGATGGCTGAGCATGTTTGACACTGCTTAAGGTGTGCAAGGCTGAGAAGACAAAACTGTTCGTAAGAAATGACCTTTAACTCGTTGATAGCACATTTCTGTGCAATGAGAAAAGATTCCAAGATAACTAATTTAAAATTATAATGAAACAAGAACAAAAACAAAGCCAAGAGGCTTAACTTTAGTATAAGAAAAAGCTGATCAGGTCATGCATGTAACTCAAAGGTTTTCTTCTAAGATACACCAAAAGATGGGAATTAAGTTTACTTTAACAAAAGAGTATAAAAATCTCTAAGGCAACTTATTTCATAGTTCACAGGAATTTAATATTTCAAACTAATTGCCACTTCAGAGACCCAGAATGCATCAGCATTCATGATATCAGAATGCTTTCGACACTTAAAACTTTCCAAACATGATGCTAGAACACCAGGCCGCTAAAGCAGTGGCAACAATAACTAAGCAAAAAGAGTTATTAAAGAAGTGATCAGCTGTCTCTATGCTCTACAGAGATTGATTTCCCAAAGCTGTACAGAGCTCATCACTATCTTTAAACATTGAATTTTGTTCTAACAAACAGATCACAGAATATATCTAACAAATATCTAGAACACTTAATACACATTCTGTGAGGCTCTCACTGTGTTTAGGGAGATCACGCAGATCCTATGAAATCCTCTAGTAGCCATCACAACCTGCTCAGTTCAGACCATGGGCAGGGACACCTCACACAAGCTAGCCCTCCCAACAATTGAACCCTTCTTTCACCTGAAGTAGGCATTTTCCTCCTTGAGTTGGCGCAATTCCCGCTCCATTTTTGGGAGACGAGCCAGTTCTGTCTTCATGTTCTTGACAATTAAAGCATCATGTTCCTGCTGGGAGAGCTTCTGTTCCAGATCCTAGAAAATACGGGATGGCAAGAGCACAGCAATGATTAACTTGGAACTCCTAAGAGCTACTCCTACTTTTAAACTCAAGTCAATGACTTGCATGATGCTGGAAGGGAAGTCATCTGGCCCAATTCATCGCTTAAAGCAGGGATGACTCTTGTTCCACCTGTAACACCTGTGCTGGCCTCTTCCCTACACCTATGTACCTAAAGTTCCTAACAAAACAAGATCTCTGCTGATCATTAAAAAGGACCCACTTCTAGTGAATATTCTGCAGGACAAAATCTCTGCCACAAGATCAAACACAGTGTTCCCACAGAGCACTGCAGAAGGATACAAATAACATTTCTATTGAGAAAGCATAAGTAGATGCTTTTTCTCAATTAATTGATACAACAAAGATGAAGTGTTTCATGTTACAGTTAATCACAAGTAGTCTGGACCATCCAAATTAATTTAACCAAATTCAGCTCTTGCTGAATTCAGATTCAGATTCTTACATGACAAACTAACCTCTTATTTCAGCAATAGTAATTATGTTTAGAAAAACACTGTTCTGTTCTTCCATGGAAGAGATTAAAAACTAAAGCTTTATATAGCCCACACAGTTTCCTACCTTAATCTTCTGTTCATATTCTGCTAGATGGGATTGGTTTGCTTGCAACATCTGGATTTGCTGACAAGCTTCTTGCCATTTTCTATTAGATGTACATACAAGAGACATTTAGCACCCAGGAATCACATACCACCTACACGCAGAAGTATCTCTGACAAACATTTTCAAACACTATTAACAAGGTATATGGTACTGTTACAGCAGACTGGCTCTCTCAGTTTCACACTCATACCATCTCCCTCTAATTTAGAGAAAAAAACACTAATTTCAATAAAAACATGCATCTTGAGAAACATCCAAAAATTAAAGCCACCTTAACTTTGAAACCAGCAAATACACACCCACAGTAAATAAAGAACACCTTTGAAACTGAGGAGTTGAACTTAGTAAACAAGCTAAAAAAAACCCCACACTTACATCTTTCAACTACCCCTCAACTAGGAGTTAAGGCTTGGTATTTTCATTCTGTTCAGTCTATAAAGTTCAGATTAGCCTTCCCCTCCCGCATGCCTTCTGTTAACTCTCTACCATGAGCATGAGACATCACTGAGATTTTAAGTTCAAGTTTGGGTTTTTGGTTTTTTTCCTCAAGGTACAATTAAATTGCACCTCAGAGCTAGTTCCAGACAACGGTTATAACCTGCACATCCAGATCAAAGAACCCCTTTGAAGATCGGAAATCAAACGCTGTGGAAAGTTTTCTGAGTGACAACAGCTACAGAAGACTGAAGCTTTGTTTGTCTTTTTCTCCTTAATCATTGATCCCCTGCTTACTTATGTTGAACATCCAGCTGTTCCATCAGTTCCTGCTTCTGAGAGTCTTGGCTTGTCATCTGCATCTCTTGATTCATTTTACTCCACTGCAGTTCTGAGATTTTCCCTTTTAATACAGTGATTGTCTGAATTAATGGAAAGGAAGAATAAACACAGAAGGCTATGACTCTCCAAGACAAACATTACGGATGGTGATAGACAAAAATCAAACCCAAATTAAAAGTACAAACAGTGAATATAGAAACAATCCCATTCTTGCAAACCTTCAGACCTGCAAACTCACCTCAAAAACAAAGGCAAGAGAAAGTAATTTAGTTGCTTTCATCTGTCACCCAAATTGTCATTTCCATTACCTATTAAGTGGGTGACCTCAAACTGGCATGAAAACTATCAAGCTTCAAAGCTAGATGATGATAAAACACAACTATCCCACAACCATTCCAAATTGAATCTTGAAACACAGACAAAATGAAAGCATCTGGGTTTGCCTCAACTAAATACCAACTGTATTATGCTTTCCTTAAAGGTGGGGGGCCAGTGGATTTTAAAATGTTGCTCTAAATATCTTCATTCTGAAGAAAACCTCACAGGTTTGCTTCAAATGGCCAATATTCATCTCTCTTTAACAGAAAAATCTCAAAACATTCCATATGTAACATGTTTTCTAGACTGAGTCATGTAGGGTTCTCCTCTAGATACTGATGGATATAATAAAAAGAACACAGAAACAGAGAGGTTGCACACATTTCATACATGCCATCACTGTCTCTCTG
The DNA here is from genome assembly GCA_002631895.1 of Agapornis roseicollis. Lineage (NCBI taxonomy): Eukaryota > Metazoa > Chordata > Aves > Psittaciformes > Psittacidae > Agapornis > Agapornis roseicollis. The sequence continues at coordinate 46,606 of NDXB01005440.1, forward strand.
TTTTTAAGTTCCAATAAATGGCACATTACATCTGTTTACCTGCTTTATCACAGATATTTCCAGTGATAGCTAGGCAGCTGAAAGGCTTAAGGACTATAGAGGTACACAGCTGATGCAATTAAACAGAAAAGTTACAAATGAACTAGCTGAACTTAACTAGAATGGTATCTGAAGAGGCTGAAAGGATGGTTTTCTCATCCCAAAGAGCTGAAGTCAGAATTATCCAAGCATTCATTCTACAGTGGAACACAAAGGCACCTACGACATTTCAGGAAGAACCACTTTGTACATAACTTTGGTCTCCTCCACTCTACAATTCTCCTTACTTCCCTCAACAGCTTCCCATTTTACTTCCCCCATCATTTCCCCTTTCTTTACCCAATGTCATGTAACCTGACTTCCAAACCTAGGTGCTTTATACTGCCTTGCACTTTTTTCTCCTTTTCTGTATCAATCTAAGAAATCCCTTCTCATTGTTAATTAACACAGCGACAGCTTCTGACCTGCTCACTTGTCTCTGGACTTGGTTAGGTTCTAATCTTTGACAGCAAATAGCCAGATACCACCAGAGTTTATTCCTAAATACAGTGCTTCCAACTGTTTTGTCCGGGTCGTTGGTTTGGTTTGGGTTTGGTTTGTCTTCTTTTTTAATCAAAAAGGGGATTTTCAATTCACAAGAACGTCAAAGTCAGTCACCGGAAGCTACAAAGGGATTAAAAATTTACTCTGTTCTTACTTCATTGGCTTCAGCTAACTTGCTCTCCTTCTCTTGCAGCTTCTTGCTCATTGTCTCCATGCTCTTCTTATAGCTTTTGCTCATCTCCATTTGTTCTTTCAGTTTATTTTCAGCTTCAGTCTCCCTTTCCTGATATTGCTTTATGCGCGTGAGCAGCTCCCGGTTACGGTCAGCCTCTCGCTTGTAATAGTAAAAAAACAAAATACAGAGAGACATAAGAGGAAAGTAGCACAAAACTGAATGTGTTTTGGTTTCTCCTGTCTCCACTCCTCATTGCAGTGGTCAGAGCAGTAGCAGGGGCAAAAATCTTACCAACAGCAACTCAGCATCAAGGACTTACCCAGGGCAAAGGAGCTAGAAAATTAAGAGGCAGTCAAAGCAATATGGAAGACTAAGACACGAAGATGAGAACATAGATATGACTCCACTGCATGCTAAAAGATGAAACCATTTGATGCCCAATTTGAACCTGAGCCATGCAGAGCAAACTGACTTCCAGAAACTCAGATCTCAACAGCTGGGTTAATAAGACAAATTTCCCTCTGCAACTTCTGGAAGTTATATGAGGATATTTAACATAAAAGAAACAGGGTTTAAGTGCACAGTATTATCAATACAATAAATATTTTTGCCCTCTGAAAACTCCTCCTATACCATTTCAGTTTATTCCTACCACAAATTGATTATTGAAAAAATGTGTAGTAAATTGCTTTGCTAATCAAAGCAAATCGAGACACGGATTTACATAGTAAGCAAGGATTATGCAAAGCAATGTGAGGTTCCCAAAACCTTTATCCACATGACTTGGAAAAACACAGAATCTGAGCAGGGTAATTACCACAGTACTGGATTAGTGCTGCTCCCTTTTTCTGTACCAGTATTTCAAGGGTTTCTGTGACTGACTCAACTACATTCCAGTTTGAACTCGGCTTAATCCCACACCCGACTTCAGAGGAAGGCTAACTCGCTATTTCACAACCACACACTAAATCTGTCACCCAGCACCCTTGTGAAATACAACAAAACATGCTTACAATTTTTTTAAAGATTTCTTTTTTTAATGATCAGCCTCACATAAGATCTTTGTTATGCTACAAAACCCACACATCTACTACTTATTCCAGTAACGCAGCTAAGCAAATATATGTGGGCATCAGACCAGAAAGCAATAAAAGCTCTTTGTCCCCGAGTGAGGTTCACCGTTTTATCAGTGCAAGCTCTCTTGTGTGACAGTGCACAGTTGGCACTGCTGCCACTCCAATTAATTACAGCCACACAAAGTACATGCTGACAATTGTGCCAGAAGTTTAAATTCATCTGGGAAAAAAACATTTAAATACTTCTGGGAGAAACAAATACTAAATCCTTTTGTTACTGCTACCCATGATGACTTCAGTGCTAAACTAATGGAAGCTGGTGATCAGATCACTGGTTTATAAACCAAACCAGGCTCTGACGTTCACATTCTCATGTACATCAGCAAGTTAGTGCAATGCACTGTGAGGGGATCTGCAGAGCAAAACATTTTGTGCTGGGAACTTGACACCCACACCAACACAACATCTGGAGTAAATGCAAACACTGTAAACATATTCCAGGATCATTTGCTACAGGTTTGCCAAAGTCTTGTTCTGAAAACAGTGTCTGTTACCAGTTGGAGAACACTAGGCTTGCTCCTGGCCTCCATCTTTCAGTTTAGTTTCATCCCCATAAAAGCAGACTATACACATTCCACTGCAAACCAAAGCACAGCACATGAGAATTCAAGAGTATACACCTGATCCAAACTAAAACACCAGTGCAGATGGACTACATACATTCCGACTTAGGTCTACAACATCAAACCATCTGCAATTGATGTACCTACCTCATAGTTCCTGGCGTTGGTATTAGCTGCCTTCTCCAGCTCAATGCGAGCTCGTTTGTGGCTAAGCTCCATCTGCATCTTCTCTCGTTCCACCTGCAGGAGCTGGGATTTGGAGTGGATCTGCCCAGCTTGTTCTTCCATCTCACCAGACCATGTGTGAAAACGGACATTACACACCATTAACAGCATATAACATTGCTAGTTCCCACCTTGTGCTGTTCAGCTCACACTTGAATGCCACTTCACGAGTTACAAGGAATCTACCGCCATATTTATGGTACTCTCACACCAACTGCAGATGGGGAAACCAAGAGGTCAACAACACACTCAGAAACCCACATCAAATCATTGTTAGCTGGAAAGAAGCAAATGTCAAGTTCTTCACTCAGAATTTCTCCTTCAATCTCTAAAGATACTCTGACAAAAGGTACTTCTCTATCTAGAAAAAAAAATGTTAATGATGAACTTCCCAAACCTCATAAAAGTAACAGCAGCTACCCAAGAAACAAAGATCATGCTCCCCAAGAAGTTTAACTGCTGGCAAAATAACATGGTTTTCTAACTGCCACATTACACTTCATTTTTTCATTCCAATTACCCTAGAACACAAGCAATATTAATAGAACACCTCATGCCTAAGCCCTGTACATTCAAGACTAAGGAAGGCTCTATAAACCATCTTTGCAATGCATCTTCTCATTTTTTGCAATCCCAGACGTACCAGAGACAGAAAATGCACAGGTTTTTTCATTCTAAATGCAAAGCAGATTTATATTAAAAAGAAAGCAAGTTTATTTTATACTTAAGAGACTCAAACAGACATTATATTCAGCTACACAATACAGAAACTTCATTCCAGCCTAATAAACAGTCCTAAATGTTAACTTCATGCTTCATGAGCATGAGGCAGCTCACAGGAAAAAGCCCAAAACAAACATGTGGAAACAAACAGCAGTGGACAGGAAAGCACAAATGGCTAGCAGATCAAAGCCACACACAAGGCAAGTCCTCTGCATGTGTCCACCAGAAAAAGGAACTTTCAGGAAGATTGTACAAAAAAGTAACAAAATTACTTGCTAGAAAAGCAATATGCCCAGCAATATGAGAATAACTTATGACTTAATTCCCTAAGATCGATGCACCCATAACCGGCAGGGAAAATATTCAAAAGACCTTCCCAAAATTTGTACAAAACAGAAATAAATGTCTGACACTTTAAAACAATTTAAGGATTTCCAAATGTTGACCAAAAGCAAGCTTCCATTGAGCTTGCATGAGTATCAATTGTAGAAAGAATGGCGAGACCTTAGTGAAATCAAATCGCAGTTGCTGGAATCAAAAGGATATACAATCACACTGAAGCAATCTTGAGAGCATCACTTGGGAGGAGGACACCTCACCTGCACCCTCTGCTGGTACTGAAGCTGCAAGGCGCTCCGAGACGAGCCTGGCGTCGCCGGCCCAGACACCCCCTCCAGTGAAATGAAGTTGTTGAGGGATCTCAGGGCCGAGAACACGGTGGTATTATTTTCGAAGTCATCCATGGCTCTGGAAGTACACAGGAAGTCATCCAGAGCAAGCTAAGAAATACTGGCTGCTTTGTTAAAAAGAGACACCTTGTTGCCTAAATGTAACACTAAATGGAAGGTCTTCCAATTCACAAGGTACAAAACTGAACCTGCTGGTCAATGCTGAGATCAACTTGAATCAGAAACTGCTATCCAAGCAAGGCCAAAGTTGTAGGCCTCCTAAACGAAAAAACTGTGCAAAACAGCCTGCTCTTCCTTGAGCTTTCTACCTGAAATGATTTATTTAAACACATACTCCCCCACATCTCAGCCCATAAGTATGTAAAGAAAAGCTATCATAAATCATAGAAAACCGAATTTTCCTTTCCTATACAATCAAGATAACAGTCTTGGACACAAGTTAACATTGCAGGACATGAAGATCCGCAGCACATAACACTAATAAACAGAACTTATTACTCCTCAGCCAAACACCTGAGACTGATGGGGGAAGAATTCTATAGTAGCAACAAATCCTATCTTCTGCACAACTTGCCTCTGGTATCCAAAAAGCACTTTGCAACTGCCAGCAACAAAACTTCCCAAGGTCACTTCTGTAAGTAAAACTCTGTCTCTTCATTCACATAAAAGCTCTCACAATTCTTCCTTCAAATCTAGAATATTAACTAAAAGGCCAAAGCCAAAACAAGCCTAGATCTCAGAAAAGCCTGAAAGGTTTCCCAGAAGACTTCAAGAAGTCTAGCGAGCCCCACAAAGCCTCAGGACCACAGAAGGTTCAGGACCATGAAAGGCAACAGCATCCACAAAGCCCTGTGCCAAAGACACAGACTCGGGTCTAACTTTCAGGGCAACACAGCTGTTAACTTTGTGGATTTATATCACTGCAAAGAGAAGATATAATACTAACATAGGCAACGGATCGGCCAAAACCCAAATGAAAACACTTATTTTCATGTACCTCATGTAAATCTATTCAGGAGACACCACTGCCAACAGGTAACTCTGCACAGAAAGCCTAATTTGACATCACTATCAACGCTAAAAATTAACAGGACAAGTGTGTCCCCCGCTGCAGAAAACCCTCTGGCAAAGGTGCCCCGGGCACCGCGGGGGGGTTTCCCTTACGGGACCCCCCGAGGGCGCACAGGGGGAGAGGGGCCTCAGCAGTGCCCACAGCTCTGCCCGGCCTCGACCGCCCAGGGGTAGGAGGAACAGGGACAGGGCACTGCCTCCCTTCCCCGGTCCTACAACACCGGACTCGGCCGGGAGCGGGGTAGGAGGGGAGCTGCGAGCCGGGCTGTGCCGGTCACGAGCCAGCGGCCGGCCGGCCGGCCGGCCTCCCTCCCTCCCTGCCTGCCTCCCTCCCTCCGGCGCTCCCGCCTTCACTCACCGCCGCGCGCCCCGCTTGGATCTCCCTCCTCGCCCCGGCGCCGAAATCGCGCGAGAACTCGCACTCAGCTCTCGCGAGAACAGCGCTGCGGGCCGCCGTAAACACGGGATTAGGCGCGCATTACGCCGCGGCCTCCTCGCTGTACCGTAGTGACCCGCGGTAGCGCCATTGGAGTGGGGAGGGTTGTAATGGGCTTCTCTGGGGCGTTCCTATACAAAGCAACACCCAGCTTCCTAGTTTAGGGAATCGGGAGGTTTCAAAGCAGGTGGAATTCGATAACCTTGTAAGCAATCCCAAATGAACTGTCTACAATGAGAAAGATCTGGAAGCCTTCAACCAGACACTGTCAGCCTTGCAACTCATGCCACAGTCAGCCAGATAAAAGCACTGTTTAATGTGAAAGCTGTCACTTCCCAATAAACTGATTTTATCTTAGCAGTAGCTAAATTTCTTTGTGCAAAAGGAATTCTAGCAACCAAATCAGTAACTCTCCCTGTCTGGGATCCAAGGAATACCTCATCATTTCACCTAAGAGACAGCATTGGTCAAATATAAACTACTACTGAAAACAGATGGGAAGCTACCTTCTGGGTGATGATACAGACCCACACAGGCACAAAAACGTTATCTATTTTTACACACAGTGATAAATTGCACCAGCTTTAAAGGAAGATGAAGAGGCACCAAATTGGCTTATAATGCCCTTGCTGTTCCGTCTCATTTCAACAGCCACCTTTTATGGTGAACGTCACACAGGACAACATTAACAGCGCAATGGTTTTCAAGCACACATTAAAACCTTGTAAAATCACCGTTTTATTTTCATTTCCATTACTCCAAGCCCCAGAGGTCAGCTTTCAGATTGCTCCTCTCCATTCCAAACTGTTTTCTCCACAGGTGAGAAGTTAGATTGGATGCCTCTGCTGGGATAATTAGCAGATACAGGCAGCAGGGCACCACCCTCGTTATTTTTGTATGTGATGTACTTTGTAACAGTCGCGGCGGATTTCCCCTGGGTCTGAATGGCTGGATTTTTCATTAAACACACACCAGATTTGGGGTTCCAGTGAATGTCTGATCACCTGTTTGATAATCTGCAGGTTTTAGCCTTCATTTCCCTTTGTACAGTCTCGCCAAATAGTAAGATTCAGCAGAGTCCTTTCGGCTGGCCTGAGGCTTTATAGTTCTCACATCTTGGAACTGCTCCTTCAGTCTGTTCTGCAGAAGACGAGACTCATACCCATCCCAGAATTTACAGAGCAGCGTTCCTTTTGGCTTTAAAATACTTTGGGATACCTTCAGAAGGCCTAAACATAGATTGATCAGCTTCTGGTGATCCAGCTCTTTGATGCCTGTTGCATTAGGTGCCATGTCGCTCAAGATAACATCCACCTTCTCTGCAGGAAGCAGACTCTGAATCGTCCTCAGCGTGTTTGGGTCTGCAATGTCAGCCTCTGACAGGAAGACTGCTCCTTCCAGAGGAACAATCCGAAGGAGGTCAACACCAAGGACAAAGCCAGTAGGGACAGCAGGATCTAGATAAGAACAAATAACACACTGAACACTCATAACGGTTGCAAACATCCTCCATAGGTACAAGCTCTGTGCTAGTCATTAAAGACCTGCCACATCTGGTCTTTTTATCCTTAGACAATTTGCTACAAGTGTCTGGATGGATGGTTTGCTGTAAGCTAATCCATTCAGGATGTGAAAACTCAGCTACTTTGGATAAGCAAGGGGTATTTTTCTTGGTTTTCTTCTGCTCTTTCAAGGCTGACAGTCCAGAAATGCTGGATGCTAGTACAGATGGTAATACCTTATCTTGTAAATATTAATAGCTTAAAATACACAAACTGGATATAGTGGGTACTATAATTTTTCAAAAAAGGAAATAAAAGTTCAGGAAAGCCAAGCTATCTCCTGAGGACACATCCATGGCAGAACGGGATGAAGGGACCTTCCCCACATCACTTAATCAGAACATTAGCACCACGTCAAATTTTAATTTCACACATGATATGAAGAGTTCCTGCTCCTCACTGCTACGCATCTTCACACCTCTGCCAGGGACTCCTGGCATTTACCATATCCATAATCCATTCCCTACACCACCACCATCACAACTGAGTTTTCTCACACACCTCAAGATGAGCAGCATCCCCATCTTGCCTGCCAACAACATGCACTTACCAGTACCTAAGGCATTGACTCTCTGTACAGCAACCTGACTCCAAGCACCAGGCGCCGCTCCACAGTCAAGAACAGAAAGTCCTGGACGAAGAACATGAAGCTTGTCATCAATTTCCAGTAACTTGAAGGCACTTCGGCAACGGTAATGCTGCTGCTTCGCTGCCTTGACAAAGGGATCCTTCACATGCCGCTCCAGCCACCAGTGCTCAGTGCCAGTTTTCTTCAGAAACCTCACCGTGGTGTGGAGACATTTGCTCATCAAATGCCAACAGCTACCTGGTAAAGAAAGCAAGTTATTCAATTAGTGCATAATCATAGAATCACAGAAGGGATAGGGTTGAAAAGGACCTTAAAGTTCATCCAGTTCCAATCCCCTGCCATAGGCAGGGACACCTTTCAGTAGCCCAGGTTGCTTCAAGCTCCATCACTACCTATTTCAAAGGTCTCTATATAGCTCATTAATTCTAGCTGCAACTCCATCTCCTTCCAGGCTCACAAAAAAAAAAAGCCTCCAAATCTGAGATTCATGATGCCTTTCATTACCTGGTCCAGCCCCAACCAAAGGGCTGTATTTGGGGTGGATGCCTCACAGGTTACCCCGAGATGAGAAAGAGGGGCTCCCTCACAGACAGCTCTTCCCTTCTGCTCTGGTGTTTGTGTTCAAGGCACACGACATGGCAGCCTGACCCCAGCACACCACCGGCTGCCTTAGAGGGGTGGCTGAAGATACCTCAACCCCTCGGAGGAAAGAGGGATGCCCCAGCTCCGCCATGTCTCTGGGCAGAGCACACCAACAACCGCTGCCACCACAGCTTTCCAGGTAACTAACCCGCCCTCCGGTACTCCCAGCAGTGACAAACCCAAACGCACGGTACCCGTTTCTGAGGAAAGCTTATGGCGCCTGGGGTAACACCAACCCTTCCCCGCACACCCCACCACCCCCCGGCCGGGCCCGGCTCCGATGGTTGCCTCAGCGGCCCCGCCACGCACCTACCCCCGGCGGCACCGGCAACAACAACAACTACCCGCCTCGCCGCCATGGCGGCCGCCTCAGCCCGCCCCGCCTCCCGTCACGGCTGCCGCAGGCGGGGCTGCACCGGGCCGGGACTGTTCTGAGGTGGCGGCGCAGCGCTGGGTGGGAAAGGCAGGCGGGAGGACGGAGGTGTGGGGGGACAGGGCCGGGGAATGGGGACTGGTGTTGGGCTGGGGACAGGGCAGCGGCCATGAGGAAAAAGGAGGGGCAGCCGTAAGGGAAGATCATGAGGGGTGCGCAGGGATGGCAATGGAACGTGAGGAGTGGCCATGAGGGGAGACTGTGAGGACAGATGAGGGGTAGCCATAAGGGGTAGAGGCAGCAGTTATATAGTGTGGGCCGCTGTTGGGGGGAAACGGGGGGTGGCTGTGAGTGGAGATCTCGAGGGGACATCAGTTTGCCCTTAGTGACAAGGTGGACTTGGCAGTTCAGTTGGACTTCACCATCTTAAAGGCCCACCTAGGTGATTCTATGGTTGTGGTTTAGGGAGAGGATGCTGGGAGAGCAGGGGGTGGGTGGGCAATGCTAGAGAAGTAGGCACTGGGGCGTCAGGGTTTGGGCTGGGGATAGGTGTTTGGGGTTGAGGGGCTGCCTGCACCCCGTGTGCTGGAGGAGCGGCTTGCCCTCCCCTCCGAGGGGTGCCGGGAGCCCTTGGCGCAGCGTGCCCTCATCTCCTACCCAGGAGCCATGTACACCACCAAGCTCTTCACCCTGGTCCTGGTGGTGCAGCCACAGCGCGTCCTCCTAGGCATGAAGAAACGCGGGTTCGGAGCCGGGCTGTGGAATGGATTCGGTGGGAAGGTGCAGCCCGGGGAGAGCATTGAAGAGGCTGCTCGGAGGTGAGCTGGTGCCGTACGGAGAGCTGGGTTCAGGGCACGGGACGTGTTGGATCATTTGTGATGGGGTTACTGCAGCTCAGCAGATCAGTAACGCCCTTGGAACCAGCGTGTTACCCATCAGTGCTGTCCTGAGCCATCCCTAAACAGAGAAAATGGCCTGCTCCACAGGCGATGAGGGATCAGCCGCATGAACAGGGAAAGGGGCTGGCTTTCCATTGCTGTCATCTGCAAATCTTTAACTGTTGTCCAGTCTGTGAGCAACTGGAAGTGAGCATCCTCCCTCCCGAAGACTGAGCTAAATTGAGCCTTTGCTAGCAGGGGACGAAGTTCTTGCACTGTTCAGAAAGGTACAAAGTTTAACCGTGGCTGCATAGCAGAATTACAGCTTGTGCCAGCAAACTGCTTAGTGTTTAATGTTGAAGCTGTTGAACAGATGCTGCCTTCCAGTAGTGAAAACGTAGTAGCAAAACAGAGATTTTTAGGGGTCCCTTATGAAAGGCACTGGTGAAATTTATGATTTGACTTCATGGCAGCATTTGAAGTCTTAATGCTGAGTTGGGGAATTGAACTCCATCAGCACAGAGGTACAATAGCATTTCTGAAGCTTTTAGTACTCATTCCTTAGAGTTCTTCTGTTTAGTCAGTAAAATGAAATAGCAGATGGCAGCTGAATTGCTAAACTCCTCTAAAATTTAGGTACCTCATTCTTTACGCAAACATTACTGATACAAAGCCACACTTTGCCGCTTCCTCTGTTTCTGATAAATGCCCCAATTTGCCCTTGCAGCTGCAGGAAGATGAGTGTTGGTGTAGCTCAACAGCTACCCAACAGCTTTTTCCCTGAACCATCTGTGCCAGTACAACCGCCTGGGTTCTGTGGTGAGCTCTTCCAGGGATATAGGGGCCCTCTCTGCAGGTGCTAATGTACTTTGTGCTTACATTGTGGCTTTTCATGTAATTTGTCATCTCTCAGAGGAGGGAGATTTGTTTTGTTAGTTAATTCAGGCCTTCATTTGCTAGGCTTGCACTGCCACCATGGTGTGAAATGATTGTATTTAGTATTTGATTTCCTAGGTGTGTGTTTGCCTAGAGTGAGAAACTGGAGCTTTAGTCTATATGAGATGTCAAGTGAGAAAGGTGTCACCCATCCCAGTGCAATGTGCCACAGGAACAGCCAGTGCCTGCTGCTGTGGACTGCAGAACAGTCCAGTCCTCACCCCTTTCCATGCAGCTGGTAGGAGCTCACTGCAGCAACACCACTGATACCAGCTGAGCAGAAAGAAATCCCCAGAGCCAGCTAGACACAGCCTGCCTTCCTGACAGGAACACCACTACTACAGCTACCTTAGGTGCAGCTCTCCTCCAAGAAGCATGACACAGTCCAAAGCAAACTTACCCTGGCTGCTCTGTATTCAGGGCTCGGGTATTAGGCCGTGGTTCTGTGTTGCAGTGTCTCAGTTGGGTTTGCACTGGTGTAAGGTGTGAAGTGTCCTCACAACACTGATAGTTAGACATTAAGCAGAAACATGAGCAGGTTTCCTCTGTCTGTTAAGATGCCTATCTTCCACTGGGGGCATCACATTCCTATGAGCACCTGGGCACTCATGGCTCCTCACTGGCACATCTTGTAAGGGGGATATTTAGTTCATTATTTTCAGTTTACTCCCTCTAATGTTTCTGCTTCCTATATACGGAGCCAAACAGCCAACAGATAAATTGCCTGGAGAACCATAGCAGTGTTGTACTTTGTTGTTCAATTATCACAGCCTGTCAAATGAGGCTTTCAGATTTTCTGCTAGAAAACCGCCTCTGTTTTAAATATAGTTTCTTAAGGAAACTAAAATTAGCTAAGCTATTTAGTTGGAACATGATTTTGAAGGATGGGATCCATGAAATCAATGCCAAAGAAAGCTGAAGCCTTAAAGAGCATTTCCATTACATTTTGAAATTAAGTGGCTGCCAAATATTCAACTAAATCAATTATTAACCTTAACTGAAGATGCATTGTTTCCAAGCATTCCTTATTTTTGTCCATTAGAAAAACCATGACTAACTTCAAGTTATGCTGACTCTGTTAGAGGTAGGCTAAAATAAAATGAGCCCTAAGTACATAGCACAAAGAGAGCAAGGAACTGAAGGTCCTTCGAGTAGCTGTGCATGGTGATGAATGGAAAACAGCTGTCTGGCAAGTTCCTTGAAGTGCTCTTAAAGTCTTCCCTTGTAGCTTCTCCTTATGCTAAATGTACTTCCCAAGGAGCAGAAATGGAAAGTTTACACAACTGCTTTGTGTTTTTATGTGGCATTTGAATGGGAAATGGTAGTCCTAACTCTGTGCAAATGATGTTAGTAGTGTGTTCTCAATTAAGGTTCAGTTAACCTCAGAAGTAGCTGAGTTTGCTGCAGTACAGATGCTTCAGTATTCCTTACCTGCTCCTCCGCAGTCCTAAAAGCTTCACCTTAAAGTTGGCAAAGCCAACAGAGCGTATCTTGGAGTTCTTAAATGACATCCAGCTAGTCATACAAGCGTTAGCCCACTTCTAACTCATCTCAAAAAAGATCCTCATGTTGTAAGGAGTATAAATTATACTAAATAACTTTTCCTGAATCTTCTCTTTCCAACATAGACTGTTTTCCTACCAGCCTTTAGGAGCTTGGAATAACACAGGAACCAGTCTGAGCTGGCTGTTCCGTGGTGTAAGTTAGTCAATAGTTGCTGTGCCCTGCTCCATTTCACAGGTGTAGTGTTCATCTTTAGTCCACTAGATGAGGTTTAAACGGGCAGGTAAAGCTAACAATTGCTTTTTGGTTCTCTCACTGCTTGCTTTCATGTGAAGAAGTCTTATTTCTTGTGCAGGGAGCTCCTGGAGGAGAGCGGACTGACCGTGAACACCTTGCAGAAGATGGGTCAGATCACATTTGAATTTGTGGGCAACTCTGAACTCATGGAGGTCCATGTTTTCCGGGCAGATGATTTTCATGGAGAGCCAACAGAAAGCGATGGTATGTGGAGGGGAAAGAAGAATGCACATTCACTTCTGAGACAGTATTGCTCTTTGGAAATGCAGAACTATTCATGCCAAAATACCTTCATGAAGGGAAGCAGCTGAGCTGTAGAGTGGAACTTACTGACAGATACTCAAAGGGGGGTTGGAACTAGATGACCTTAAGGTCCTTTCCAACCCTAACTGTTCTGCGAGTCTATGAGCAACACATCCCCAAGAGAAAGTCTCACAGAAAGTTGTTTTTTCTTTTCTCCCCCCAGAAATGCGTCCCCAGTGGTTTCAGCTGGATGAGGTGCCGTTCAGCCGAATGTGGGCAGACGATATCTACTGGTTTCCCCTTGTGCTTCAGAAGAAGTTGTTTCACGGCTATTTTAAGTTCCAGGGACAAGACACGATCCTGGAGCATACCCTGAAAGAAGTGGAGGAAGTTTAAGAAAACAGAAGCAGTCAACCCACGTGCTGCTGCCCACATTGGGCTATGAGTACTACTTCCAAGGGTCTTCTTTCTCAGCTCTCCAGCAAAGGAGACTGATGTGTCAGGTCACTGGGAAGTAACCAGGAAAGTAAGGGGGTTTCTTAGAGCAGAAATAAAAGTAACGAGGTTGTCCATGCTGTGAAGTCCCTGGCTGTGTTACAGCCAGGGTTATGGGATCACAGCTATTAAAAACGTAGTGTTAACTCTTTCCTGCACAGGTAAATGGTGTTTTAGTCTTTCCTCTCATGGCTGGAATGGTTTTTTAAAAGATTAAAGCTATTTTTTTAGTAAAAGCATGTGTTGCTCTGTTGTTAAAATGCTGGCTGCCTTCTTGACTGGTTAAGGCTTTTCAGGAGTTGGCTTCTTTTCTCAGAAGCATTAAGTGGACAGTGATGCAGCAGAATTGATTATCTTCTCTCTGCCAGTTTCTGCCCAGTTCCTTATTCAGCATTAACTCCTGGGGTAAGGCAAAGCTTGACTAGCATTGTGAAAGCCCTTTGTAAAATACATTGAACAAAATCAACTTTGAGCAAATCCACATTGCAAAGTACCATCACCTCTGGCTGCAAGCTTTGCCATGTGTTAGCTGCAAGTGACCTGCTCAGCCCAACTCAGCACACTGGGCAGCAAAGGCTGAATGAAACCATGCTAGAAATAACACATCACATATGTAACTTCTTACACAAGTTTTGTTTGGTTTTTTGGTTTGAACTTTTACAAACACATATAACACAGATAGACTCTTGGAATGTAATACAGGCTTTGTAAACATTTCCAGTCTAACAGCTGTAATAATAGTTCTTTAATTCCTGCGTTTGGATAAAGTGCTTCATACATAAGGCTATTTGAGCAAAGCAAAGATACAGGATATTCCAGGCAGGCAAAAATTCACACCCTCTGAACAAGATTGTTTGTTCTTGTCTCCCTCCAGCAGTTCTGAATGATTTATAGCACTCAAAAATGCCCTTCTTCATGTGGTCAGTAAGTTACAGCTCAGACAGAAGATAAGAGTTAACGCCTTAGAATCTTGCTTTTTCTTTTGTGCTGCACAGTTATTTACAGAGTTCTTGATAGTCCCCTCTGTTCCTGACATAGGATTAAGAGGTTCTGGCTGTTCTGGTGGAGAGAAGGGCTCAAAGTAAGCTGAGAAAACAGGCACAAGGAGATCGGTAGCTTGTAGCAGGGTGCAAGACCTGACTGCCTTGTAGGAAATGGGGTGACTGGCAGCTGATAACCTGTGATGTTATTTTGGGTTATTTTTCTCGTGGAAACTAAATAGCAAGCTGAGAGAGAGCAAGTTACTTTCTGTTCCTCCAGGAACAGCAAATAACTCCAGGAACACTTTAAGGAAGGAAAAGAAGTGTGGCTCAGGCTTGCACTTCTGTTTACTATCTTCTCTTCTGAAGTTAGCTCAATCCTTCTATCAGTACCAACTTTTAGCTCCTGTCAAAAAGCAGTATTGCGCCTCCCCAGCTGTGGAGACTGACATGTTTTAAACAAGTTGTATCCCCAGCTGATGATCTCTGTCTTTTAGGAAAGAGCACAGACTGAAGATTGGAAATTAGCCTGGTAGAATTCCAGGAATTACACCCTTGCACGATCAAAGTAGAAGAGTAAAAGTACTTGAATGCTGCAAGGCACTGCTGAACACTGAGGAACAACAACCTGCAAAGATGGAAGGAGGGGGAAAGCAGGATCCATTATTAAGGTTGTATTGTAAATATAGTTTTGAAAGCCTTTCAACATGACACTGGTCAAAAAGCCTCTATATTGCCACTTCACAGCTTGGAGCAGAGGAGACCTCAAGAGTAACAAACACATATAGCCCTTTTGATAAAACAATTTTCAGGCACGGTTTCAGGTTCTCATCTGTTTACTACCCTGATATCTCCACAACAGGCTGGACAGAGACACTGACAGGAACATTGGAGGCCTTTTCTACCATCAGTGTTGAACACATGAAAGTCCCTGCTGTGACCTCCAGGCAACACACAGGAAGCTTTCACTCAAGAAGGCACATTAACTCTTTGGCGCTACATCTTACAGGAGCATCAGTTCTTGGACAGGCATCGATTAGTCTCCTGGTTTGATTAGTGTTTAGTGCAATCTACCCAGCAACCAGCCACGCAACCAACTCCATTAAGTCTTATTCCTACCCTTGTGTATAGCTGGGCTGTTCGCTGCAGAAGGCAATAGCATGGAGGTAACTAGAACTGCATGGAGGTAACTAGAACTGCTTTGCCTACACTGATGAGGGGAGATAAAACAACTGAAGTCAACTGGATTGACTCCCTGCTATATTCCTCTAGAGGAAGGAAGCTGTACTTGCTGCTGCTCCCCAAGCCTGGCAGATCCATAAACTAAACAGAAAAAATACAGTAAGGAAACCCCTCACGTATTGAGGTAAATGTAACAGTGCTATTTGCACACTGACCAGTCTCCAAAAAATAAGATTTGCAAACCAAGGGTTGTATGAAATAGTGTAGGCAGGTATTTAGGAATGAGACAGGAGGTTGACAGTCCGGTATGAGAAGAACTCTGAAAGTGCCATTAGCTGTATCAGCTTTGAGAACACCAGCCCTCTGTTCTCAAAATAGATGAACAGAGAGTAAAACCCAACCAAGGAAACCCATTCCCAAAACTGCTCCCCTCAGGGAGGCAAGGGCTGGAATGGGGGTTTTCTCCAATGTAATTCCAGTTTCTTTACAGGTCATGTGGTCTGTATTTATCACCATTACAGTCGCTGCTTTTGGACTGCAGAATTCCTGCTTTGAAGCAGAACAGGAAGAGAGGAGTTAGTGTAAAGCCCAAATGTGGGTTTGATGTTTGAGGTTTTCGTTTTGTTTGTAAATAAAGTCCAAACTTGTAAGTTCAGATAAAAGTGAGAAATGCCAAGTTCCATTCAGGCTAATACTTAGCAAGTGCTTCTGAAGGACAGAGCCCAGTCGTCTACGCCAGCCAGACAAGTTACACAGAAGATCCATCATACAGATACCAGATCCTGCCCCAAAACACAGTATTTTCTCAGTCTGCCTTTTCACCACATCAGGCAAACAAGGCTGAACAAGGTTCAAAGACTAAGCAAACGACAGGCTGTAACCAGTCAGCAACTTCTAAAAGATGCTGGGAGCAAAGAGCATATAAAATTACAGCAACATGCTCTCCACACTCCGAACTCAAACTATCTTCTTGATAAGGTCAAGCAGAAAAACCTTCTGTGCCATTCTTGAGATACTGTCTTCTTTATTACCGTGCTGCACAGATGCTTCCCTTCCCAAACAGTTTGCTCTGGCTTGTGAGCAGAATCTCTGCTGCACCACTGTGGAAATCTTCAGGAGCAAGTATCAAACCTGTTTGGCTGGACATGGCTAATACATGGGAGGCGAGACCGGGGGAGAGTCAACATTTGAATTGCTCTTAAAAGCTCTTAACTCTGAGCAGTTGTTAAACAGGACACCCTACACACTCCTTAAGGCTCAGCACTTAACCACATAAGTGCACTTTACAATTTGACAGGTGTGTGTAATGGTTATGCCTGTCTCAGGGAACTGGGCAAGTAACTATCTCACTTCTAACTGAAGAAACTAACCCATAATTTCCACCCAGGCTAGGAAGAACTTCATGTTGCACTGAGTTTTCTAAATTAATAAAGAAAACAGGTTTCATGATTGGAGGATTTAAATCTATTTCCTGCCAACGGGGACATTCCCCAATGGGAAATACTGCAACGGTTCCAGTTTGAGAGCAAGTGCCCACCCTTGGTAATGTGCTTCCTTTTTACCCACTCAAAGAAAACACTAAGAAGCCAAGTCTCAAATTCCCCTTTGGCAGCTATTTTGACCCCACAGAAGTCAGGCTCAGGGGAATCCTGTGCACACCAAGTTTTGCTGCACATGTTCGCAGTTTCCTCACTTAACAGTTTCTCTGGAGGATATGCACCATTTCCCTTGAGGAAACAGATGATTCTATGGCACTCAAGGTCTCTTCCCCCTACCCTTGGCCTCATGAGGGAAAATCACCCGAGAAACAAAGCAAACATGGAGAATGTTTGGTCCCTCTATCACAAATCATTCTATTACCAAGGACTGTGCTATTCTGAGAGAGAACTGTCACTTAATTGTCTTCTCTCCTTCACAAACACACTCCAGTACTACCCACACCCAGAAATGAGTGACAGTAACATCCTGATAAATACTGATCTTTTTTGCTAATGAATTTTGTCAGCATTGTGTCTCAGTGTGCTGGTGCAACAGGATACTGTATCTGATATCAGACCAAAGAGAGCACCAGCCTTCAGGTCAGCAGCTCTCCAGTAGTCCTAAACAACTACTCAAGAAATGGATGCCAGAACCTCCAGAAGACAATAACCAAGCTACTCTGGTTATTGCTGCTCAGGTAGTAGGAATGGTTTACAGTGAAGGAGTGTTTTATTCTATTACTTTCTCATTTACACCAGGCAAACTCCTCTGAGTTCTTGAACCCAGCTGTCTTTGGCCCCAGACTGAAAGAGATGAGCAAGTCTCCAGGCTGCCCTGCAATGGTGAACACAACAGCCTGCCCAGCCCCACAGGGACAATCCTACTCATTCAGCAGCACAGACCTCCACCCCAACCGCATCATTCATTTATCTTGTGCTAAGGTCTAACAGTGAGAAATCAATTCCAATGGGATGGGGGATGGCTTTCAACTTTCCTTATGCACATATGTCCCTAACACAGGCCCTCCCCAGTTTAAAAGGCAATCCATCTCTACTACAAGCAAGTGCTTTCGATATCTTGTTCATCTCAGCACTTCAGAGATGTGTCAGCACATCTGCAGATACTCATTACTGGAGGACTGTTAGTACAAGATGCAGAGGCATCAGCAACAACACTCCAGCACTCACTGAACCGGGTCACGTCCTGACCCTATGAAGAGGGTCTGCAAGATAATGAACATCAGCTCTGCCCCAGAGCATTTCAAAATGAAGAGATTGTGTCTCTATCCGTATGTTCTGCCCCACATCCAGTCTGTCTTAATCAGAGAGCAGCTCAAAGCAGCAGTATTACAAAATAAAAATAGCTGTTTGGAGGATTCATTCTAACATCTGGAGGTAGAGGTCCCACCCCTTCGCTGATCACACTTCTTGCTCCATGTGGGATGCTCGGCACATTAATTGGAGAAGAAGTTTCCCTCTGGAGGTGACAATGGTGGAGTTGGCATATTGCTGGATCCCACAAAGAGGCAGCTCAATTTCGGCTTCAGTTCGTTCCAAACTTTACTCATCTGGGAGTGGAAAAGGAGAGAAGACACCCATGACCATCATCTCACTGTGTTCTATTTCAGCTGCACTGTCAGAGTAGTCCAAAGCACAATTCACACCTGCTGAAGTACTTTGTGGAAGTTCAGTGGACCCAGATTGTCCTTTTTTGACTAGTGTGATAATGCAGCTCTCTCAGCATGCATGGAATGGATATTTCCCATACCTTGGTCAAATCCCTTCACTGAGGGAAGGGGGGAAGCTGAAGGGGAAGAGACTTTCTTTAATATAATGAATGCAAGGAAGTCTCTATTGGGGAATGCCAAAGGTTACATTTAGGGGTTAACAAAAGGTAGCTCTTGGATTTAGAGCAAAACCAAGGAAGTTGCTCCTTGTTATGGAATTTCTGTGTAATACAAGAGAAAACAGATTCATCTAGCAAAGACACACCATTCATTACAGAATAGCCATTTGGTCAGGCCTTCCTCAACTACCTGTAAGGTAAGGCCATGTGCAGATGAAGAAGGAAGGAAACTCACAGCAACTTGCTGCAAGAAGATAAAGTCTTTAAAGGGGTTAGAAGCCAGCCTGGACCCTCACCCTAAACTGGAATGACCTTAGGTGACTTCTTCAGGAGTTACGAAAGAGCCCAGCTGGACAGAGGATGAGAGAAGGAAAGCCCATGGGTGAAAACAAATACACTCAAATCCTCATTCATCTTTTGGGAAAACAAACGCAGACCAGAAGAGCTCACCTCTTTGTGACCTTGGATCTGGGAGTTGACAAAGGCCCCCAAAATGTGAGATGTGAGAGGCAGATAGATGTGGATGAGCTGTGTCTCCTGATGCAGGCAATACAGAGAGAAATAATTCCGCAGCTCCATGGTTAGGATAGCATTTTCTTGCTGAAAGAAGAGGAACTCTGTGAAATACATTGCCAGGAAGAGGCCAAGGAGATTCACATACAGCAGGAGAGAACAGCATTCCTCATCATACTGGCATTTCAAACACATACCAAAAACCTAAAAAAGATGTTCCTGGACCCATTTGGTAAGACCTCATAGAAGCCTCCCAGTATTTGAAGGGGGCCTACAAAGATGCTGGAAGGGATTGTAATGATAGGACAAGGGGCGACGAGTTTAAACTTAAACAGGGGAAGTTCGGGTTAGATATGAGGAAGAAGTTCTTTACTGTGAGGGTGATGAGACACTGGCACAGGGTGTTCAAAGAAGCGGTAAATGCTCCATCCCTGGCAGTTTTCAAGGCCGGGTTGGACAGAGCCCTGGGTGACATGGTTTAGTGTGAGGTGTCCCTGTCCATGGCAGGGGGTTGGAATCAGTTGATCTTAAGGTCCTTTCCAACCCTAACCATTCTGTGATTCTAGGATACAAATAGTATTTTCCATCATGCAGACTTTCCAGAGCTCCTGCAAATAACATGTTACCAAAGAGCCAGTAATAAACGTTGAGGAAAACAAAGGTGTTTCCATGTAGCACAGCAGATAGCTCAAATTACCCAAAGTACAGGTTACCTTTTCTGTCTAATGCATTTCTGCAAATGTGACTGAGCACAGAGCAGCACCATTATAAGAGCCCAGTAAAACCCTTTGCTCTCCCAGGTTTCTGCCCTACCTCCACAATCCGAGACTCCAATTGCTCTACCGATTCGGGTTCTTTGTTCTGCACAGTGGCACTCATCATCTGCTTCTTCATCATGCTGTACTTATGCAGCGCTCGCTGGTGCTTGTGCAATACCCCCTTCTCATGTCTTTCACACAGGTCCTGTATGAGAAAAAGGAAAAACAGGTACTTAGTGGAAGCTAAGAGACAGCAAGCAGGCAAGCCAAGCGCATCAGGAACGCAAACACATGTTGATGCTTTATGTGATTCCCATGCAGATTTGTGTTTCTTTGATTTTCGAGAGGGTCAAAAAGATGTTGGCGGCTAAGGATCCAAGAACCAAAACTGCCTGGAGCCAGAGCAGTGAGCTTAAGAGGCAAGCTGGAGCATTTTGGATCTTATTAGTCCTCTTTATCTTTCATGCCCTTCTCAATATTAAGTGCTGGCAACTAACTGTGGTAAGAGCTTGCCAGTGTCCTTCTATTCCAGTTCAGGCCTGGGAATATCAGGAAAGGCTGCCACATCCCATGTCAGTAGATGCTTTAAGAAAAAAAGTGTCTTTGACTGAAAGATGAGTATTAACAAAACCTCATTTGTAACTGAATTTATGTCTCCATGACCAAAGCAGTAGTAGTTCAAATTCACTGCTCTGACCCAAAAGCAGTCACATCTGAAAAGAAGTTCACTGATCTGCATAGCCTCAAGCAGTTGTAGTTTTCAATTCCTTGCAGGGTTTGCTGTTTGGGAAGTTCTCATCACTAGATGAGCTGATCTCTAAGAGCCAGCTACAGCCAACAGCCACTCCCTCTGCCAGATGCCCAGTTTGCCTCTGAACTGGCCTCCCAAACAGTTTTCCATCCAGTTGGCATTACACCCTCTAAAGAGCACAAGCTTGCTCTAAACAACTTTCTCACTGGCACAAGAACAGCAGAGCTCACTTTATAGGACTGGAGTAAATCCAGGAAAAGGTTCAGCTTCTCCACCACATCATTCTCTTCCTGTTTACCCTAGAAAACAAGGAAAAAGCACATTTTATGTGAGCCTGGCAAGGAGCAACATCACAGTTCTTCACACCCTTACAGCACGCAGGCCCTTCACTGGATTCTCCAGGGCATATCAATGCTTACACAACCACATCAAAACCCTTTCAGATGGCACTTGAGTGTTTCGTCTCTGCTATGCAGAACAAAGATCTGACTGGAGCAGGCACAGCTTTTCCAATTGACTGATCATTGTAACAGGAGGAGTTAGTTTCACAGTCCTGTGTCAGTCCTTTCAGCTCTCTGCCTGGAATTTCTTCCTCTTGCAGATTCCTCCAATCTTTCATCTTCCCTTCCCACAAGATAACTGATCCATTAAAACTATAAATACCTGCATGTTCCCCATACTAGTTCACACTTCAGAAGGCAGAGATGAGACACCAAGCCAAATTTCACTACTTGTTTTTTTACTTTACCAAACACTGTCTTTTCTTCCTGTATCAATAGAGCTCTCTGGAGAAAAACACCTGGGCTAACTGCTCTATAAAAGCATGCTGAGTATCTTAACACAATAAGATGAAGAGAAGGGAAGATAAAACTGTCACTTATGCTTCCCAGACTGTCATGTTCTCATGTTATTCTGACAGTCATTACCACACTGCACACTTATAGCAATATGATGCTTTTGTCTGAATGACTCTCTTGTGATGTTTAAGTACTTGAATGTCAAAATGGGATTCAGAGCTAAGTTCTTCTGGATCCTCTGTATCAGATTAATGTGACAATGCAGGACTTTTGGACAGCTCAGTGTAGTAGTGCAACTTCAATTGTCCTGTAACCATTTGAAATTACAAAAGAAAGCAGCTTTTCCATCCCTTCCCTTGCCCATTGTAATTTTTTCCCATTTAAACACAGTCCAGCTTTTTCATTCAAGCTTGAACAAGCTGCCTGGTGGCTGAGGATGGAGTTTGGACTACAGTCTCCCTCTTAACTCTGTAAATGCCTATGTCCACAGAACTCATGATTCAAGCTAAAACTATAGGCAGCAATGCACCTCCTTCATAGAAAAGGAAAACTAAAAGTAAAGAACTCACCTGCTGCACAGCCTTATCTGCCAGAAGTGCAAACTCAACTGACAGACCCTTCAAGGCTTGTTTCAGAGTCCCCCATGTGCTATTATTCAAAGCAGCCCAGGAAGGAAGCGGCGTAGTGTCTGAGCCCAAAGCACTAAGAGGAGATAAGTAGTGTTCAACTCTAGCAGACAAATTCCACTAAGTAGATACACTTATTTGCAGAGAGGTCAGAGGTTCAAATCTGTTTAGATAGCTTGCAGTGCTGAGCTACTACTGCATAATCACAAATGCAAAGCTGTGTATATACTGGCAGAAGAGGCAATAAAACCAGTACCTGTATGTCAAAGCATTTGTATTTTCTTTCCTCTTGCTCTGTGGAATCCAATCTTAGGACAAACAGTCTCAAGCTGTGCCAGGGGAGGTTTAGATTGGATATTAGGAACAATTTATTCACAAAGAGGGTTCTCAGGCATCGGAACAGGCTGCCCAGGGCAGTGATGGAACCACCACCCCTGGAAGTGTTCACAAAGACTGTAGGAAAGGCCCCTAGCGGTATGTTTTAATGGTGGTTTTGGCAGTCCTGGGGTAATGGTCAGACTTATGATCTTAAAGGTCTTTTCCAACCTAGTTGATTCTTAGTGAAATGAATCTATTTTCTTCTTTTACAGTAGGAAAACAATTAATGATGACCTACAGCACTGAAATACCCATTCTTACCAGATCATTTGCAGGTAACCCTTACAAAAGTTGAGCTCTGAAACAACAGTAGAAAAGTTCACATAAAGAAATCCTCTTCTTCCCAGCCTACCTTAGCTCCTTTCCAAAGATGAGAAGGTCTGAGGCATTATCAATGGCTCGAGAAGCTATCCTCTCCGCCCGGTCCCGCAGCTTATAAAAGCTATTATAAATATTTCTGATGAGCTCCCTGCTGGCAGCAAACTGGGCCTGGATGTCAGCAGGGAGGAAGTCCTGGAAAAGTGCAAGAGAGATTACTCCAGGACAAATTGGAGGCACATTCACATATATTAATTGTGGGAGCACCACACAGCAGATAGAGACAGGTTTCTCTCTTGTGCTAGTGCTCTTGTACCATGCTGTAATAGCCCCGAAGAGATTAGCTTCACAATTCAGGCATCCAAATCAGGTGTCATCCAAAACCCTTCCATTTTCAGAGACACAAAGAGGTTCAAATACTGGGTGTAGATGGAGTTAGCCAACACTTGCAGTTCTGCTACACAGACAAAATGGGATTTGTGAGGTTTCAAGCTCACAGGTTCTGCTCTGACACTGTTGGTAACTGCCAGTCTGGCAAAGTCCAGCATGAATCATAGAATCATTAGGCTTGGAAAGGACCTTAAGATCATCCAGTTCCAAGCCTCCTCCCACAGGCAGGGACATCCCACACTAAACCATGTCACCCAAGGCTTTGTCCAACCTAGCCTTGAACACCACCAGGGATGGAGCACTCACAGCTTCCTTGGGCAACCCATTCCAGTGCCTCACCACCCTAACAGGAAAGAACTTCTTCCATATATCTAATCTAAACCTCCCGTGTTTAAGTTTGAACCCGTTACCCCTTGTCCTGTTACTACAGTCCCTAATGAAGAGTCCCTCCCCAGCATCCCCATAGGCCCCCTTCAGATACTGGAAGCATGTTGAAAGTTCAGCTCTTTTTGACCTGTAGATCACTGAATTAAGCTCCAGTTGCAAAACCTTCTGCTAGCATTGCAGGAACCTGAACAACAACTTGCTTTAAAATTGCTCAATTGACACAGGGAATGTATAGTTAAAACTTGCTATAGCACTAATCACTGTGCTAAACAGTTGTAAGGAAAACTTAGCTCTAACTTCTCTATAGCACTCCAAATTACGCAAAGGGAGAAGGCAACAGACAGAACGAGAGCATGAACACATGGAGAGGATGTCAAACTACATATTAGCTTTTAAATTGTGCAGTATGTGTATTAGTTTGTTATGAAATTACAATTACAGAGAAACATGTTCTGAGCAGGACTCACTGTTTAATCTTTATCATATTCATGAACCAGCACCTTGCTACAAATATCAGGTCCTTAAGAGTCAAGTATTTATTTGATCTTTTTGATAAATTGCAAGCTTAGAAGTCCTTCAAAATTTGGAAACAACTCTCTCCGACCTCAGGTTTCCAGCACTCAATAAATACCGTATCTGTTCCACCTGGAGAAGAGAGTCATTTAAGCCAAAATAATACAGTGCAAGAAATTCCTATACATACCTTGGCCTGGGTAGCTAATCTGCAGGTCATAAATTCATCTCCTACTCCCTGGACCAACTCTCTTAGCTTATTCTGTACATCCTGCAGAATATATGGAAAATAAATGAGTCTGAAAGAACTAAGTAATGCACAAGAAGTTCATACACATCTCAGATATACTGCAATAGTAAGAGGCACAACTTAGCAGATACAGCTTTACCCAGATTAGGTTTAAAGACACACATAATATGTATTCCCCTGAGAACAGTTATTTTCAGAAAGCTGTATGTCTGCTATTGAGGGAAATTACCTTCTACTTGCAACTGCAGAAATACCTATTGAGAGAAAATTCTTCTCATCACAGGGAGCAACAATGTGTAGGTCAAAAGCAATTCTGAGCTCTGTCCAGAGAAGCAGTTACAGGAAGATGTGCAAACTCAAGACCACTGCTAACAAGTACTCACTGAGCCACTGAAGGACAGAAAGAGCTTCAAGAGCACATCTTCTGAGAAAGGGGGATGTCGAGCCACCAGGTTTATGAACCGCTTCAGTGCTCTCCTCCTCGACTCTATGAACTCACGATCAGCTACAGCAAGAACATTACATTTCAATTAATGCACCACAGGGTACAGGAAGAGAAGAAAGAAAACACTCAAGCCAGTAATTTCCCTGTACTTACAAACCTTGCTAAATAGCACTGCAAGAGACCCAAAGAAAGGTCACTTAGTATCATAGAATAGTTAGGGCTGGAAAGGACCTTGAGATCATCTGGTTCCAACTCCCTGCCATAGGCAGGGACACCTCACGCTAAACCATGTCACCCAAGGCTCTGAACCTACTTATCTGTCAGCTCCCTACAACAGATCTTTTGGATTGACCATCATAACAAATAGTCCTTCAAGTGGTTCTTTACATCTCACTGAAACCCAGCATGTATCTACATGTGCTTATTTCCTCTGGGTGGGTCAGGTGAGCAGGATAAACAATCAAGTCTAAGGCCTGAAGCCTGGGTGTACAAAGGTTCTTCTTCCTCTGAATCAGTTCTACAGGTGGCCCCCAGCGGGGATCTCAGTGTGTCCGGGGCTCCAAGGAAACACAGCACAAAGTACTGCCAAGATCACTGCCACTTGCAAAGTGATCAGCCCATAAATAATTGTGGGGGTTTGCTCACTGTTCTGAAGAACTAGCTTCAATGTGTTGTTCCCTCACCTGTCCCACCTCCACACTGTTAAACATTTTGAGGCTAGAGGGAGAATAAAAGATCTGGAGGGAAAAGGAAAAGGTTGGTTGGTTTTAATGTTGCTTGATCAAGATCAGTACCCATCTTTTCATTCAGAGATGGCTGTTCAAGATCAGTAAAGATCGTGAAGATGTCAAAGACTACTCTGGAAGCCCTGCACAGCAATCTGCAGTACAACCATCCAAAGTTCCTAACTTGCCTTCCTGAAACAGGAAGAATTTCACTCTGGCAATACTGCAGTGAGGCAGTAAATCAGAGCTCCTGGAGTTTTTCAGGAAGATGAAAATTTAAACTAAAATAAAATTGAGGGAAAAGAAAGCAGTACAGAATTAAATTAAAGGAATGCTCTTATCCATAACAACGCTCATAACAAGACAGGGTATTACTCTTTTGCCTCAGTTTTAAGTTGAGGGTTTGCTGGCTGCATGGACTCTCTATAATGATCCTTAGTACAGGATCACCCATCAAGTGCTTTTTCTGTCATTAGAGATTCAGATCTTCATTTTGCTTTGTTCGTGTTTCAGCCCACATGGAGATTTCTAACATCATCTACACACTTCCTTCATGACCTGCCTCAGTTTGCTGCAATCCTCCAAAATGAGCAGAGGAGGAACAATCTTTATTCATCTGACACATGGATGAAAATAGACCATCATGAAAATAAGAGCATAACTTAGTACAGGAGCAGACTAAATATAAAAAGAACACAGATTTGCCCACACACTATGGGTCTAAAGAGGTTGCAAGAGTCACACATCAATGCTAATCCATCAGAGCTTGTGCCCTGCAATTCCATTTGTCAGCCCATTAACCTACTCAGAAACAGGAATGACCCATTCCATTTCCTTTTTCCTGTTTGTAGTTTGTCCTAAGACCACTTACACAGCTTTTCTATACACAGAGGCACGGGGCTAAAGGCAGTCATCACAGTTTTGGACTCTATTCCTAGCATAGATTGGGAACTAATCCTATCAGTTTTTTCTTGAACATGTATCTGTGAGAGGCAATTCACTGGTGAGTGCACAGAGATAACACCACCCCAGGACCACGAGGAAATAACAGTGACTGACAAATGATATATACTGGAGCATATTGAGATTAACCGGAGAAGGTCACTTCACTTACAGATGCTGCATGAAGTGGAAATTCTGGCTGAGAACACTGAATCAGGTCAAATTCAACAGAGGGGTTTTTGCAACCTAAAAGAAAGGGCTTCACAATTTACATCCCATCATAAGAATCTATGACCACTGAAGCTTTCCAGCACTACTAGTTTGCTTTGTTCCAGTTCACTATCCACCTGCTCTACTCACTGTTTATCAATTCCTCTTTACTGTAGCAATACACTGACTACTTGACTGAAATAAATGACATAGTGAAACACAGTAAGCTTAGCAGCATGGGCAGGAAACAAGGCAGTGAAAAGCTTGTTCTTTCACAGATAAAATAAAAAAAGATAGGATTTTGTACAGTTATGCAACA
This sequence comes from Agapornis roseicollis, assembly GCA_002631895.1. Lineage (NCBI taxonomy): Eukaryota > Metazoa > Chordata > Aves > Psittaciformes > Psittacidae > Agapornis > Agapornis roseicollis. The sequence continues at coordinate 73,532 of NDXB01005440.1, forward strand.
TCTGAGATCATAAAGTTTAAAACCAGTGCAAATATTCCAGATTAGTGAAAAAAGGGCCTGAAGGAGCTTTGGTGTGCTTTCAGTCTTTGAATGCTTTGTTGGTTTCTATTCTAAAAGCTAAAATATACTCAAGTTAACTGGCATGCTGATTCCAGTCTCAGCTTTTCAGCCTCTGCCTAAGCAGCTCTTAGAATCCCAAACTGGTTTGGGTTGGAAGGGACCTTAAAACTCATCCAGTTCCAGCCCCCTGCCATTGGTAGAAACACCTTCCACTAGAGCAGGTTGCTCCAAGCCCTGTCCAACCTGGCCTGGAACACTGCCAAGGATGGGGCAGCCACAGCTTCTCTGAGCAACCTGTGCCAGTGTCTCACCACCCTCACAAGAAAGAATTAGGAGATTTCTAAGATAGCAATAATTCACACTTCAAAGTTGTGTATTACAACCTCTAAGTTGTTTCCTAAGCCACGCAGAAGCAAAGACTTCTAAACCTGTATTTTCTACAGTATCACCTTGTTCACACTGGCACCATGACCCCTCCAGTCATAAGAGAGACCTAGATTTACCTCCCAGCATCCTCTTTGGTGGAAGTGCTGGCACCATCCGATATGGAAACTTCTGAAGCAGCATCTCATGGAACACCACAAAATCATTGTATCGCCTGTAGACTGAGCATTTGAATCTCTGCAAGTAAGAAAACAGGGAGAATAAATCAATAAACAGATAGGATAATCAGCAGCATTTCCATATGGGGTTTGTTGTTTCTCTTTTGCTATCAGCTGCATTAAAAACAAAAGGAAGAAGGAAATCGCACCCAGAGACTCCAGCAATGACATATTTCTTCTCTTTAGAGGTGGTGTGGTGGGAAAGAGGGAGAAGACTCCAAAGGCAGCCACCTTTCAGTTATGAATACAGATGGCATTCTTCTAACTGCAGTGTATAGGGTTTGCATGGCAAGATTTTGGTAGTAGGGATCACAGGGGTGGCTTCTCCTGTGTCCAACAGAGCAAATGCAGCCAGTTCCAAGACAGACTTACTAAGGCTGAGGCCATCACCAACAGCAGAAGAGCTTCTGGGATAACACATTTAAGGGGGCAAAAAGATGCTGAACAATGGAAAGATGAGTGAAAATATGTGAGAGGAACAGCTCTGCAGAGACCAAGGTCAGTAAGCAAGGAGGGGAGGAGGTGCTCCAGGCACTGGAGCAGAGATTCATTTCCTGCAGCCTGTGGTGCAGTCCATGGAGAGGCAGGCTCTGCCCCTGCAGCCCACGGAGGTCCACAGTGGAGCAGATATCCCCCTGCAGCCCATGGAGGACCCCCCAGTGGAGCAGGGGGATACCCAAAGGAGGCTATGACTCCATGGGAATCCCGCACTACAGCAGGCTCCTGGCAGGACCTACGGCTTCATGGAGAGAGAAGCCCAAACTGGAGCAGGTTTGCTGCAAGAGCTGTGACCCCACAGGGGACCCACTCTGGAGCAGTGAGAACTGCAGCCCATGGGAAGGACTCAAGTTGGAGGAGTTTATGGAGAACTGCTTCCCATAGGGGGACATCACACTGGAGCAGGGGAAGAGCGTGAGGAGCCCTCCCCTGTAGAGAAAGGAGCAGCAGAGACAACATCATGAACATAGGGGGAATAGACAGAAAATATCTGGAGTGAAGGTAAGCCTGGGAAGAAGGAAAGAGTGGAGGGAAGGTGTTTTCAGATTTAGTTTTATTTCCCATTATCCTACTCTCATTTGATTGCTAATGAATTACACTAATCTTCTTAAGTCAAGTCTGTTTTGCCTGTAACAGGAACTGGTGGGTGATGTCTCCCTGTCCTCCTCTCAAGCCATGAGCCTTTCATTCTAATTTCATTCCCCTGTCCAGCTGAGGAAGAAAGAGGTACAGCAGCTTTGGTGGGCACCTGGTGTCCAGCCTGGTCCCCCACATAAAGTCCTTTTGAGAGTAAGATTTTCAGTTAAAAAACACCAGTCAGATTTCATTCATGCACAATGATGAAAGAGACCATAAAACAGACAGGAAGAAGTTTACCCAGAAATGACAAATGTCAATAAATCTGCTGTGATTCCATGTCATTGCTCCCTCAAACTGCCTGGTCTTCCAAATTACACAGAACATTTAGAAACAATGCTGACATTTTTAAAGTGCTCTAGAGAGTTCTTGAAGTACTGCAAGTCTTCAAGTTCCAACTCTTAGGAACTGTCTCTAAATCAGTTTCAAACCCAAAGGTGGCAAACCAGTCCTAGATCACATTAAGTATCAGCCCAAATGACTGATGTTTTAAGTGAACCTCACAAGAGGCCTCTCACTGATGTTAGATCTATAAACAAGATTGAAAGCTCCTTTAAAAGCTTAGTCCTTCACTCTGCATTTCTTACATCGACATGTAGAAGATGCCAAAGAAACTGGGTTTTCATTCCAAAAGCAGTGAAGCAGCAGCTAAAACAAGACATTTAAGAGGCAGGAATCCTTGCAAAAACAATGAAAACCCCACAACTCCCACACACTATGACTACAGATTCAACTATTATAGCAGCTAATAAAAAAAGACTACTACACAACACCATACTTATTCTCACTCCATTTGCATTGCACATCATCCACCACTCACTGTGGCACTGTGCATTATCAAAAATAAGGCAGTGAGGCATATAACTGGAGCCTAACAGACACAGCTCCCAGGGCCTTCCCCTGCTTTCGAATCTGATGTTGATTTGCATTACAGATCTCAGCTGAAGCTCAGGGCCAAGCTACGCTGCTTTCTGAGAAGGTATCATTCTACAGGGGCAACTGCAGGAAAGGTGACAGCAACTGAAAGGAACTGATAATGTGTTCCTAAACTTAAAATTGCAGAGAGACCACCAGAAATCACAGGCAAAAACAAGCACTGAGCCCCAGAAAGCCACGGAAGCAGCCACTGTGAATGAATCCGCCCCTTTCCCCTCGCACAAGTCTCTGACATACTTAGAGATGTCACTCTAAAACACCAACAGCCCCAACATCACTACAGACAAGTGACCCAAATGTGCCACTGAAATATGGACAAGTGACTAAAGCAGCTTGAGCACTACTCAACAACTGACATTTTGGTGGCCTGGGAGATGTGAATTACCCATGGTCTGCTTTGAAAAGGACAGATTTCCTTCTTGGAAGAAACACACAAGAGCTATTTCACTGCCTGCTCTATAAATAGGAAAAATACATAATTTTCAATCTTCTCTTACCCCAGGATAGAAACCCACAGGTCAGAGTCGGGGCAAGTAAACTGGAAGCAGCCTGACCTCTGCAGAAGGATTTGCAGTACCTTCTCTGCCTAAAAGATTTCAGTTTAACACTACGAATTATGATTTCTTTACTAGCTTAAAATAGTTTGACCTTCCCAGTTGCCTACACCAATCCATTACAAAAACATTCCGTTTTCAGTGTTCTACATCTACTTTTGCACAGAGGTTTCAAACTCAAGGTTTCAAGTGAGCAAACAGAGCATCCAGCAGACCTCAGTTAGAAGATGCTTCATACTGCAGAAGCCCAGGTCAAGAAAGCATGATACTACTGCATTAAAAAAAGCTCATACAACTGGCCTACTCAAAACCAGCATCACCCAACAGATCTATTAAGTCAAGACTTTGCCAACAGCAACTGCACGGATATTAAGAGAACACACTCACTAAGACCAATGCTTGTTCACATTACCTTGCTGGAAACCTCGTATTCCACATGTTTCAGAAAAAGGCCCTTCTTCTCAGGTATAAGCTCCACCTGAACACTGTCCTTGCTCAATAGCTCTTGTAGGGTGTGGGAAAGCAGCAGTGGATTTCCCTGGGGCGCCTGCATTAGGAACTGTTCCGGTTCCCTTGGTTCATTTACTGGAGGCTTTGCCAAATCTGAAAGACAAAAAGGAAAAAACAGTCCAGTAGACCTGATAAGATAACATAAAAAGAAGTAGCCTTAAAATATTCTGTGCCCTTGTTGGCTGCTCCCAACAGTGGTGCAACACCACCAGAGCAACAGGCAAGCCACTCCCCAAGGAGGCTATGCCACTTCACACACGTTCAAGTCACTGGTACCTCCCTCTTCACAACACCCAGGAGCACCACGAATTACACAGAGCCAGAAAGACATCTCTACTAAGCAAAAGAAACAGCACAAGCCAAATTTGCTCTGTGAATCAGCTAAGAGGCCTGCATTTCCTGTCTGTCCAGCTCCCACCACACCAGGATCTGGCAAAATGAACGAAAGCCTAGCTCAGCACTTTTGGATCCTGCCTAGAACAACTCATGGAAGGAAAGAAAATGTGTGATTTTACTGCACTGCAGAAATGTAATACATTACTTTTATGTCATTACAAAGGAAGGAGACACTTCATTTGAGAGTTCTTATTAAACCCTATGACAGTAGGCTAGAGTGGGTGTGAACTACAGTAATTTGCTATGTCAATATGATGAAGTTCAAGAGCAGGGGAAAAAGGTTCCCAATTAAGAGCTACCAACCTACGGCTCCTCTGCCACAGCCATCTCTGCCAAAATCTTTCAACACACTTACTCAACTGCTCATGGCTAAAAATCAAAACAGCTTTTGACAGTGAATTCAACCATTGCTGGATGGGTTTGGACAAAGAGATTCTGATTCCCAGACACATGCAGAAATGAAAAAGATGCTCTTAAGAATATGGCCCTGGAGGACAAACTACATCAAAGCAGCAGCAAAGATGGTGATGCAGAGTGCTCCCTTATTGAATGACTGACTGCAGCCCATTAGTTCAACTTGACTTCATAACTGCACATATGCGACCATATACTAAGCTTACAATGTTTTTCAAAGCACTCTTTTTCCCCTACCCACTTCATACGTAAGAGAGTGAGAAATGTGGATATAACCCTAGAATCTACTCAACCCACATCCAAGTTCTGTTCTCCAGCCTGGAACATGTGGGTTGCTCCCTCTCTGTGTATGTCTATAGAAGAGGGACACTGCAAGCAAGCTCTTTACAAAGCAAGTTAAATCCACTGATGATAGTTACCTAGACAAGCTGGGCAGCATTAATCACCCCTCTCCTGCCATTGTACAAGAGATACACCCCTTCTTAAACATATCTACAATTCTGAGACACAAAATGACCATAACATAACAGAAGCAAGAATCATTTCTTTAAGCTTTGATACATAGTTCAAAAAGTTGACAACTGTAAGAGATTAACTCAGGGAAGATAAGAACACATACCTGCAACTTGAAAGCCCTGACCTCCTTCTGATAAGGATTTCCTACCTGTTTTTTCATGTGCTCTAGGTCCTGATAAATGGGGGAAAACAAGTAATCTCCAATTCCTTAGATACACAGCTTCAGAACAGACATTTCATTCTTTGTTTCATGAAACAGCTTAAGGAAACCAAACCAAATCCAGGACAAGTGACCTTATCCCACATGTCCCATCAGGTTTCAGATTCCTGTTAACGTGACTCAGAGAAGCAAGTCTTAACACCTCTGCCTTAATGAACTCCCATATCACCTACCAACCCCACCTACATAGGGGTTACATAGCAGCTTCTGAAAAGTTCTAGCTACCTGACAGAAATTTGTAGTAAGGTAACACAAGTTAATTCAGTGTTGACATGGAATACTGCTGGATAAAGCAGTAATACATCTGTACAGCCACTTTTCAGACAGGTGCTGAACTGCAAAGGAAACGAGGAAAGCACATACAGAATGCAGACATCAAGGCAAAATAATTGACCTTTCACAGGGCAGCAAGGTATGATGAACCACACTGTCTAAAGTGTCAAAAATACACCCACGAGAACTACGGGAAGCAGGAGACAGCCTCATTTTTCCAGAGCAGCAGTTCCCTGGGTGCACACCCTTGTAATTCATGGGTTTAATTGCTCAAGACACATCAGCAAAATGCAACATGACATGGGAGATCTGCTGCTCCAATGCACGCACACTCACACAGAATTCCACAGTCCTCTGTGATGCTAAACCACTTGCAGCCACTGCAAGCTAGCTCCCAGAGAGGGGCTAGCCAGAACTGCAGCACACCTATTTCCCTGAGAGCAGAGCCAACCTCTACTAACACAGCACTCCTGCCTATTGATTCACTCTCCCTATTNCCTCCCAGAGAGGGGCTAGCCAGAACTGCACCCTGAGAGCAGAGCCAACCTCTACTAACACAGCACTCCTGCCTATTGATTCACTCTCCCTATTTCTATCTTTCTGCTGGCCAACCAGCAAAGCCAGGTTTTCATGGCACAAACTGCCCTAATGCACGGCTCAGCACTGTCTGGTGAACTACTGAAACTCCCAGTGGCAGAAGATCAGTATTGGAGAAAAGATTCATAGGATGAACATGAATCCTTCAGGATCTCATCTGTAAGTCCTGGAGCCAGCAGCATGATCAGCCAAACCCATGGTGAGGCCTCTCCGATTCTTTACAATGGTCTGAATCCACATTACCCTGTAAGAAACTGAAATGAAGCCCCATAGAGAGACCCAGGCATTCCTTTGACAATTCACTCCCATGGCTCTTTTCACTTGTAATACTTCACCAGTTTTCATCACGTTTATTCTCTAAATTTGCTTTCTAAAAGCTCACCTACAGGAAATGCGCTTTTTTTTATCAGCAGTTCACACATTGGGCTCTTCTGAAACATTCTGCAGCTTCTACAGATCTCACCCTTGTCTAAATGTGTGAAATCATATAAATCAGACAACCATACAAACAANCACCTACAGGAAATGCGCTTTTTTTTTTTATCAGCAGTTCACACATTGGGCTCTTCTGAAACATTCTGCAGCTTCTACAGATCTCACCCTTGTCTAAATGTGTGAAATCATATAAATCAGACAACCATACAAACAAGGGTGAATGATTACTGTTTAATTAATAATCTCAGCTTGTTCCATATCACCAAGACAGCTACTTGCAGTGAATTTACAGCCTCAAACACTGGTCTGAGAACACAAAAAGATGACTTTGGAACAGCTGTTAACCTGTTTTAGAAAACACTTAATCGCAGCATTAACACTAACCCTGCAGAGCAATATATACTGAAGCTATTCTTCAGCCCATTTTCATCCTGCTTACTGAAGAGTCAATTCAGGAACAGCCTCAGGAGCTCTGGCCAGGAATGGTGGATAATAGTGGGAACTCATTGGTATGAGCTCCTGTGTTCAACCAGTAAAAGGATTTACATGCATTGTAACAAAACACTTAATGCTTCCCATCACGCACTCTCCGCTGGAGAACAGTGAGTTTGGAAAGCATTCCCTTTGGTTTCAGCAGATCATTATCTGCTTCAAAGTTTATATACATGGAGTAGCAAGTGAATACAGAAATGAGGTATGGAATGGCCCCCTGGAACTCAGGGAAGCAGACAAAATCAAAATCAGCTTGTTTTGTGCAAGCTAGGCTTTCCATACAGCAGTTTCTCAATCTGTTGTCAATAAACCACCAGGAAGTAGTCTGGGATAACTGAAAACAATTTGATATAAAAGTTAAAAAGAATATATGTCTGCATACATATGCAAACAAGAGGATAAGAAGGTAAGAAATAAAAGTTTAAAGAAGCAATTCAAAGCACAGACCTAGTTCTGTTTGGTCGTAAAGCAAAATAACTATGAAACCACTGCATTATACTTCCTTATTTTAGGGTTTTTTTTCCCCTGGAACAAGTTAGGGAGCCTTTGGATTGAAAAGGGTTGAGAAACTTACCCAGGGTACTACAGCAAAGCAAAGCTCTGCTACTTCATACCACGCATTTCACACTTTAGTTGGTGTTCAGTGTTTGTGACCGCCATTCATAGAATCAGACAACCAAACCACCATCCACAGTGACCAGTTTCCTCCATCAGTTTCTAAGATCATGCATTTATGAAACCCAAAGTAGAATTTCAAGCACCTGGTGAGCTGCACAGAGGTTTTACAGGTGAGCAAGCACAGAGTAGAGAAGGGCAATGCGAGGGCTAAAAGCATAGGTGGTAAATCACAACACAGACCTCCCTTCCCTATTTAAGTTCTGTCAACTTAACTTGGAAGCCTTATCTCTGCTTACAGATGGATGCTACTAACAACTCTATCACACCAGGGTGCTAATCAGCTAAATTTATTAGACACACTTAAGCAGAGGGTACCATAGAATTACTTATTACATTAATAGCAGATTTTCTAGAAGGAGAAAAGAGTCTGAATGGAAGCAAAGCCTTAAAGAAAAATAGCTAAGGTTTATTCTCCATCCCTCACAGGCCACAGCCACGAGGAGCAGAGGTGATCCAGTTCACAGGAAAACAGAGCAAAATGTGAGGAACTGGCTGGCTTTGTATACAGATACCTTGGATTTCTCCCTAGCAAAAAATGAGGGCTCCACTACAGACTCCTAAGACAGAAATACTAAAGCAGCAATGTAAATATATCATTCATCAGCATTTCCCCTTCCTTTCTGTCTTCTCATGAAAAGCCTCAGGAATAATGGAAATGCCCTTCCCCCTTATCATGTCAAACATACTGTTCCATAATTCCAGAATTCAGTGTCCACATCAACTTCCCTGAAAGCTGATGCAGATTTCAACAACAACTTCAAATAGATTCCCTTCCTTTTAATTCTTACATGATCTGAAATCCCCTAAAAACAAGCAAAGAAAAAGAGAAGTTGTTCTCCCCCGCCTCCCCCCCCCCAAAAAAAGGCAAACAAAACTTTCTTCCCTTTAAAAGCTTTATATATGTTTTGAGACAACTGTATGCAATTTGTTTGGTGTTTTAAGGAATTTAAACCCATGCAACTCTTATTTTGAGAGAAGCAATGCAAAGAAATCAGTCTATTTTCTCTAATAAAGTTAACTGACACACAGATCTATGTTCAACGTGGCAAAAAAGTCCATATTTATCACTAAGTACAAGCAATCGTATTTAGCTTCATTCTAACTGTGAGATGGTGCAATAGTGTCCTGCCTTCTCCCTTCCCAACAATTCACTTGCAAACACAAGCTATCCAATGCCAAAACAAGTTCATAAGATACATATACTATCATAAAATTAGATGGAAAACAGGCTAGAACATTTGGGGTTTCTCCTTCAAAAACAACACAAGAAGCCAACACCACCACAGCTTTCTCAGTGCGCATGTCAAATACGCATCCTGTGCTTACCGCTCTGAGGGTTTGGGGCTTTTTCTTTTGGTTGAGCTTTTTTCCCTTTGTTTTAGAGGTGTCAGGGTTTTCTGGAGGCTGTATGAGGTTTTGGTTTTGTTTTCTTATTTGGGGCTTTTTCCAACTCAGTTTAAGACTGCTATTGAGCACTTGCATTTGGTGCATTTCATGATGAAGCAGAGAAGTAACACCACAACTCAGAAGTAGGTGAGGTTATCTAAGCTTTGTTTAATAATGATTTAAAAGCACTTGCATTTCTGCATTTCCCTACTGCTGTAGGCCTTTAACTGCTTCTACAAGTACCACAATCACTACTACAGCAGGAAAAAATCCCTCCAACAAGAAGTTATCTCCTTCTACCACCACACAGTAAATCTGTGTGACAGAACAAGAACTAGCTGTAAGCCTAGTAGCCTGTTGTTTTAACTATGCCATTAGATCGTTAAGTGATTAAGTGATTTCCCAAGTGTGGGAATACAAGGAACGCAGTCCATTCACAAGACAGCATGGAGCCACAGTCCCATACTTACAATAAAGTGAGATGGAGCTACACACATTGAAGAATAACAGTATTAGGGGAGGAAAAAAAAAATCCATCAAGGAATGTTCCCAAAGGCTACAGAGACAAAACATCAACCCCTTGCTAGGGCAGTTTCCCAGCTCCCACCATAAGATTCCTAAACTATCATTTTTCACATCCAAAAAAGTAACCCAACAAGCAATGACACACGGGACTGTACTCCAGGAAACTTTTACAAGGGCATTTTGGCTTAACTACAAAACCGCCAAGTTTCCACCATCATCCTTCCTTAAACTTGTCAAGCAAATCCCATCAGAAGAAACTGTTTATCTCCTTGGTTTGGTTCTTATCTTCCTGGCACATTTATTACCCTCTTAATTACACTGGGGGAAAACTTGATCTTGGCATCTAAGCATTAAAATAACTGTGTGCCACCCCACATATGACAGTCTCCCAATGGTCTTTTCACACATTTTATAGTTAAAACAAGCTCATTCACATCTTAAATAGTGCTGAAAGCAATCAAATCTTCTCTGTTTCTGTACCAGCTCCACATGTGTAACTGATAAATTTCTCTCCATCAACCTGCACTAAAACTTGAAGACTGTGAAGGAACTTGGCGTGGTTATGTGCAATTTCTACTGTCTGTAATGGGTACAGCCCTCACTACTAAGCCCTCCTACAGCCTGCATACACAGTTAAAGAGTTACCATTAGAAGAAAATGAGACCTCTCCTCCCAGCCAACACACCTGGATTAGCTCCCTGTAATCACTGCAAACCAGGCTCAAACAGGAGCAAAAACAGTTACCTACAGGTGTGAAACCTCCAACTCTGCTGAACCCTCACCATGATGATAGAAATACAAAGGTTCTGGCTTTCACAGTTATTTTTGCTAAGATCATCAGATACCTTCTCTCAGTGTTCACAATAGCATCTTGGTCAAAGAAAGCTGCATTTTCTAGATAAGGTGAGTAGATGAAACAGAAGCACCATCACCAGTGGAGAAGTTAATCAGATCAAGAATACTCAGAGTCAGCTGGTTTATCTCTATCAGGCTCCTGAAGCAGACGGTAAACCCATAATAGACATACCTGAGCAAGCTCTCTCTTTGGTACAGTAGGACATTTTTTTCACAAAGGCTGATGTTCAATATCTTATCTCAGTCCTGGACAGAAATATTCCAAAATAAATTATTTATAAAGCATTATCTGCATCAGGAGCATCACAGGCCTATCAAAACACACACACACTGGGCTCTGAATATAATCCAACCAAGCTATTCTTCCCTGCATAAAGCTTAACCACTTGTAACCTCTACTGGTTTGTCTTTCCAAATAGAGGAAAAAAACCTGCTGTGCACAGAACAGGAATTGCCAATATGAAACTTCAGCCACTTTAAAAGAACTTTAGAGAACTGTTATCACCCCGTCCCCCACTAAAAGCTTTACTCGGTTTAACTGTTACAAGCCGAGCACGTTATCCAGGACCTCCCTCCATTGCTCATTTCACAAGCGCTGGCACCAACTTTCTTCTACGAGGCCATGTCAGCGCCCGTGGGCGCCTCACCCGCATGACCCTCCAGAGGGACGGTCCTGCTCCACGCCAGTCCCCGCCGCCAGCCCCGGCTGAAGCTCCCGAGAAGCTGACCCACAGCCGGCAAACCCTCACCCCGGAGGGGCTCCCCCTTATTTACCCTCACAAGGGGAACGGGAACCCACCGTGACCCGAACACCGCCGCGGCCTGGCTGCAGGGTAACCCCGCTGCTGGCCGAGCCCGGCTCGACCCACACCGCCCCAGTGGGGAGCGGGGCAAAGCGGCGCCTTTTTACCTCAGGTTTTGGCGCGGGGAGCGGCGCCAACCCCGCCCGGGGACCCCCCCTCACCCTTTCCGCGTCCCGGCCGGAGCCAGCACGGCAGTGCCGGAGCTGTGAGCGGACGGCACTGTGCCTTCCCCCCCTACCTGCGCCCGCGGTGCCCGCCGGTGGCTCGCCGTCCATCGCGGCAGCAGTCATGTGAGGCCGCGGCCAGCGGCCGCCCTCCCCTTCCTCCGCAGCGCCCGCCTGTCAGCGCGGGCGGAGAGGGCGGGGAACGGCCGCCTCCCGGGGCCGGGGCTGCGCTTGTGGTCACGGTGCCCGGGTGAGCTTTGGCCGGGGACGTGCCAAGAGACAGCGCCGGTGAGAGCGCCTCACGGTAACGGCCCTGGGGAGGCCCCACCGCAGCTCCCCAAGGCTGTGCGGGCTCAAGGAGAGGCAACAGGGCCGTCCCTGCTGCGGAGCGGGCTGCTCGGAGCGCCACTGAAACACTTGGGGTTAATAATAAACGTTTCGAGCATTGTAAAGCATGGGGAAAGGTGTGATCCGCTCATGGGCTGAATACAGACTTTATACTGAAATCAAATTGATTTCTCTCCCCCCGCCCTAAAACTGGGAATGTGAACTGCAGGCAGCTTTCATTGTGCACTATGTGAAAAGTGGATAAAGTGTTGGAAGTGGTGGTTAAGACAGTCCTTCCAGTACCTGGTGATGGATGGGAGGGTGTATGTTGTATGCCAAGCCAGATGAGATAATCCAAGGCAATTTTGGTGCATTTTCTTTCACTGAGTAAACTTTTCTCACCTTGAATTTCTGCTGCCATCTCATCAATCAATTGGGGTGTTTGCTATACGTAAGAGGCTTGATATTTTGGATTTCATTTGGATATATGAAACATTCTTGATGATAAACTAGAAGTAAATATTAAATGTTTCTCCAAAGGAAAAAACATAGCAGCATTTTTTACAAGGGTCTGTAGGGACAGGACAAGCGGAATGGTTTTAAACTGACAGAGGAAAGGCCGAGATGAGCTCTTACACAGAAGCTCTTCCCTGTGAGGGTGCTGAGAGAAACTATGGCTGCCCCAAGCCCTGGCAGTGCTCAAGGCCAGGTTGGACACAGGGGCTTGGGAGCAACCTGCTCTAGTGGAAAGGGTCCCTGTCCATGGCAGGGGGTTGGAACCGGATGAGCTTTAAGGTCACTTCCAACACAAACTATTCCAGGACTGGACTTTATGCCATAAACCACAAGGAATGCATGACAAAGGCAAATATGGTAGAAACAAACATTTGTTCAGGAAAGTACAGAAATATGAGCATTTGAATGCATAAACACTTTCTAAAACAACAAAAACCCAAGAATTTCAGGTATAAGCACCTCTTATTTTAATAGTAATTTTATTTTCCACTTTGTTTATTTTAGTGGTCAGGAATGATATGGCTGATACTGGTGAAACATAAGGCAAACATTCTGTATAGTGGTTTTCCTGAAAACACCATCAAACAAGCAAGGAACAAAAATCCGTGGGGACTCCAGACCACATTAAGATGTTAGCAGCCCATAATAACACTTTCTGGTTTTAACATCCAAAGTATCCATTGCATTCACTAATTAATGTTCCTCATACTTAATCATGGCAAGATAAATAGTTATCTTCACTAGAACTAAGCCAGGAGATCATAAAGTGAGAACCATTTCAGGTGTAATTACAGTCCTAACACTCCCCCTTGAAACTTCCCCTGCAGCAACAAAGATGGGACTGATGTGATTGTCCTTTTCCTTCTGCCTGGTGCTATTTGAACCAAGATCCCAGACTGAAGCTGTGTACAGATTTCAAGAAAGTGTGGCATTATTGAAGCTGAGAGGCCCTTCAGCTCGTGTCTACAGCAGCAAGTGGAGAGTTCTGCATGCTCAGCACTTCCAAACACTCCAGGATTTTTCGCCAATATAGCACTTTTGGAGCACATGAATGGAGGAATCAACATGTTCTCATTTAGCTATAGATTTTTGATTGGTCTGTACTTAAGCTAATAGCTTAACTATTTATTTGGTATAAATAAGACATTCTCAGTTGAAGATTGGTTTTGCCAGCCATAGGAGGAGCCTTTATGAAAAATACTATGAAAAATAATTCAATTGCAGAAAGTATTTCTGAACAGGGCCGGAAATATCGTGCTTGACATGAGTTATTGAATGCTCCCATATTGCTGTGAATGCAGCAAAAGCCTCTACAAAACTGACAGCATAGAGAAACTGTAATTACTGGGAAATGGAGGGAAGGGGAAAAGGAGAGAGGGAAGGGGAAAAGGGAAGAGGGAAAAGGAGAGAGGGAAAAGGAGGGAGGGAAGGGGAAAAGGAGGGAGGGAAGGGGAAAAGGAGGGAGGGAAGGGGAAAAGGAGGGAGGGACATGTCAGCAGGTTCCAAGCAACAAATGCAACGCAGAAAGAAGTCCATGAAGAAGCACGCCTCTCAGTGTGTCACTCAGTGCATGTCCTATCAGCATGAGATATTTCATGCAGCCCACAAGAGCTCACTTACTCTTTCCGAACTCAGTTTAGAAAGCAGGGCTGTGAGCTCCATTATTCTCAAATCCCTCACACCCAGTAAAATTCATGAGGCATTACTGGTTTGACAGTTGTGTTACAAAAAGCCGTTCCTGGGAGGTTTCTTCCACAAAATTTCCCATTGATTAGGAGGTTTGCATGGGGAATACTTACAAGAAGAAGCTCCAGCTGCCAGTGCCAAAGTCTCTGGGTTTAATAGCTGATTGACTCACCCTCAGATTGCTGAGTAAGGACTGGAAGAATAGCAATGAGATAGTAGCAGAGGGACTGAAGGGAAATTTTAATAGAAAGGGAAGGATGGAAGAGATGATAAATCAAAACTTGCTGCAAAGTCAAGGAAAGTGGGAATAGAAGCCCATGCAAAGAGAGGAAATGAGAATCCAACATTTAAATTTAGTGTTTAACTTAATAGTAGTTATCTTGCTAACAAAAGTAATAGGCAGAAATTCCACATTCCAATACAGACAACCAAGACAGTGATGAAACACAGGGAAAAGAGAGAGCACCTATATGCCTCTGGAAAAAGCCACGTAATCTTGAGGACACAGCTTGAGGGACTATGGCTCAAACTGCAGTGTGTCCTCCCTCACGTTTAGATAAATGCATTGTTGTGACAACGGGAGAGGGAACAGCATTTCCCGTACACTTCTGCTACAAACCAGGAAGTCAAAGACTGGCCAACTACCGTGATGTAGCGAGGGGAAAAAAATAACTGCACAAAGCGCCAGTCATCGTTTCCATTCACGAACACTGCCCGACACAGGGGATTGACACCCTTACCCAGTAAGTTTGAGTGGAGTTAGTCTGCCATCTCCCGACCAGATGATAAATTACAGAACGGGGGTTTCTTAGCATAGAATCAGTTACTGAGGAAAAGACCTTCAGGATCGTTAAGTCCAACCATTAACCCAGCATTGCCGAGTCCACCTTAAACCATGTCACCATACACCACCATCTGGATGTCTTTTAAATCCCTAAAGTGACAGTGACTCTACAACTTCACTGTTCCAATTTATAGAATCATAAAATGGTTTGGGTTGGAAAGGACCTTAAGATCACCCAGTTCCAACATCCCTGCCATGGGCAGGGACACCTCACACTAAACCATGGCACCCAAGGCTCTGTCCAACCTGGCCTTGAACACTGCCAGGGATGGAGCACTCACAGTCTCCCTGGACAACCCATTCCGGTGCCTCACTGCCCTCACAGGAAAGAATTTCTTCCTTATATCCAATCTAAACCTCCCCTGTTTAAGTTTGAACCCGTTACCCCTTGCCCTGTCACTACAGTCCCTCATGAAGAGGGATTCAGCATCCCTATATTAAGCAAAAGCTCCTGATATAGCACTGTAGGGAGAAAACCACAAACTTCTACTGACACCACAAAGT
The DNA here is from genome assembly GCA_002631895.1 of Agapornis roseicollis. NCBI lineage: Eukaryota > Metazoa > Chordata > Aves > Psittaciformes > Psittacidae > Agapornis > Agapornis roseicollis. Next base: position 88,959 of record NDXB01005440.1, read on the forward strand.
AAGGAAATAGGCACTGGGCAGCCAAAAGGATTATCGTAACATAAAGCATATTGCAATATAAAATAGGGTCTAAATTTAGACTATTGAGTACAATACCTATTTTGCTCTTCTCATGGACATTTTGTGCCGGCATTTTATTTTGTTTTGATGATTTGTTTGAAAGCACTGAGCTAAAACAAAAACCTACACATAATGTTAACTGAATTAACAAATGTTACTCCTGAAGTAAATACAGATGAACTGCTCCTCAAGAACTGACCTTTTTCATCCAAAACATCACCAACACCTCAAGATGGCATCCAAGCCAAATTCCAAATTCCCGTTTTCGCTTTGAATATGCTATATTAGCAGACATACTGAAAAAATGGATACTTCACATGTTTCTGCATCAACCCGAGGAGCCCAGAACAGGAGGCAAGAGTTTTAATCGATAAAGAGAGCTCAGGTTGCTCACATTAGCAGTCAGCACTAGAGAACTTTTACAAGTTTAAAACTCATTCTTAAGGTAGGATTGTGCAAGGAAACGCCTCAGGCCATTGGAGAACACTAGAGTGGTATACCACCTTCCCTGTATCACCGCTCCGGGAGACCATCGTGTGTCGCCAGGTCCTCCTCCCGCGAACCGGTGCTCTGGGATGGCGAGCGCCATTTTTTTTACCTCACGTAAAAACCTCCTATCTAAAACCTACGAAGGTCCTGCAGGGACTAACACAACGCTTAGAGCCCGGCTGGCGCATTCGATCCGCGGCTCAACTGCTTGCTCACAATCCCCTCCATTGCACGAGCCGCTCCGCCGCGCCAGGAGCCCGCTCGGGCCCCTCACGGGCTGATGTGGCGCCTATCGCCGGGCCATACCATGCGGCCACTCCGCCCGATGAGGAGCACCAGTGGTTCCGTTTGCTCGGCCCCTTAAAACAAACGCGTTCCTGTCGGCATTTCCCCCTCTATATGAACTTGGTAGCTCCCACACGTGCATGGCCAGCCTTCGGGCAAGCCCACGGTTGAAGGTTTGGAGGGGAAAGATGTGCAGGTTTTGTATCAGGATACTGCTTTGCCACCTTCCGCCTAAAGCTGGAAAAGAAAACACGCTGAAGTGCCGGAAGCGCAGCAAGGTTTCGCTCTACCTGAGCGCCATTAAACGCCACAGCGCCTCCCGCTTTCTACTTCCAGATAAATGGTTCGGCCGAACCCCACCTCAGAAGGATGGGAAGTGGCGCCATCTTGGGCTCGGCCACAGCGATGCAGAAATAGGGGGAGCCACGGCTGCTGTACGGCGAGTACGAGTGGAAGTTGCCTCTAACTGAGAAAGAAGCGGGTTGAGAAGAGCATGGCGGCTGCTCGGAGCAGAGCGGGGAGAAGACGGCGGCGGTAAGCAGCCGCTGCGGCTGGTCAAAAGATTTAATTCCGACACCTCCCCCTCTCCCGCTCGGTGCCTGTTGGTAGGCACCTCCGCGCGGGGCCCGCTGGTCCTGGCGCACATGGCCGGGCGGTAGGAGCCGCCCCTCCCCTCCTTTCCCCGTCGCGCTGCAGCAGGGAGCGCGCGGCCGGCCGGGCCCCGCAGCCAGCCTCATGCAGGACACCGAGGAGAGCCCGGCGGCCGCCGCGCACACCGCAGTGCAGGGGCCCGGCGGCGACGCCGAGCATACGGACGGGCCCCCGCCGCCGGTGGCGGAGCCGCAACAGCAGCAGGAGGAGGACGAGGACGAGGAGAAGGAAGGAGGGGGACAGGAAGAAGGAGGCGGCGAGTCTGAGGCGCCGCCGGGGCCCCCTGAGCCGCCGCCTTCCGCCGCCGAGGAGCCCTCCGCCGAGCCCGAGGAGCCGCCGCCTCAGCCGCCGTCCGGCCGCGAAAGCCCCGAAAAGGCGGAGGCTGAGCCCGAGGCCGAGCCGCCGGCCGGGGCCGAGCCTGAGGCCGAGCCGGCGGTGGAGGCCGAGACCGAGCCGCCGACTGAAGCCAAGACCGAGGCTGAACCCGGAGCGGCGCAGGAGAACGGAGAGGCCGCGCCTGGAGTCCCGGCCGAGCCTGAGGACGAGATTTCCTTCAGCGACCCCGAGGACTTCGTGGACGACATCAGCGATGAAGGTGCGAGCCGGGCGGGAGGGCGGCCTGGAGCGGGATGGAGGGGAGGGGCCTCGGGGAGGAGGGAAAGCTCCGGCCGTGGGGCCCGGCCATGACCACGGCGAAGGCCACCGGGCCCGTGGCTGCGGGGTGGGAGCCCGGTGTACAAGCGGTGCCTGGCCGTCCCACCCCTCTGCCGGGGCGCGCTCTGCTGCCTTCATCCCCGCTGGGCTGCTTGTCAGCTGCTCGTGGTGCTGGGTCCGCGTATTCGTCGCAGCAGTGCGTCCTGAATGAAGCTTCTGGTTTATCTGTGCACCGTACAGATAAATGTCCTAAACGTGCCGATAAACTCTGAGTGTCGGGTCTGCGGGCTGCCCGCACAGAGTAGGATCACCACCTTGTGTGTTTGCCGTTCCCCTTCGTTGGTTAAACTCGGCTGTGAAACTGGTAGTCTTCAGTTTTGACCTGATGTTTACAAATTAGGTTTCATCATTCTGTGTTTTCTACACGTCCGGAGCGAAAACTGTATATGAATAGTATGGGTTTGAGAAGAGTTAGTGTTCAGAAAGACATGACATAGGAACTCTGTGACAACAAAGGTATGGAAACATTATTTCTGGCAGCTAAATTCGAACTGAGGCTCCTCTTGAAAGGTATTGAATATTGACTGTCATAGAATGTCATAAAGCCATTGTGTAATTGCAGAGACAAGTCAAGGGAATACTTGATTCTGTCATACAGGCCTTAGAACTCTGTTTTAGTATCTTTCAGTTAAATATTTCTAAATAAAATCATAGAATAGTGAGGGTTGGAAAAGACCTTAAGATCATCCAGTTCCAACCCCCCTGCCGTGGGCAGGGACACCTCACACTAAACCATGCCACCCAGGGCTTCATCCAACCTGGCCTTGAACACTGCCAGGGATGGAGCACTCCCTGGGCAACCCATTCTATCCTTGAATAATAGAAGTATTTGGTCTATGTATATGTTGTTGTAGGGTCTGACTTACGTGTACCTTATGTGCTGTAGGGTCCGATGTTAAAGCATGAAAAGTTTCTCTAAGCATGTGATTGTAAGTCAGTTCCTTAGTTGGCCATGGAACACAGGTAATCTGTGTGCCTTCTAGTGTTGAGCCCTGTGCTTACCTTAACAAAACTGCAGCAAAATTCCTTAGATTAGGAAAGTGTTTGCTGTTCTCAATTTAGTTGTCTGTATCGCTCTTCGAATTTGTGCATGTGTTTCTTAAAGAGATATTGGCAAAATTGTCTGCAAGTATGTAGTTGGATTGCTTATGCCTGGTTAAGTGTTTGCTTGATGCACTTGGTCTATGCCTGGGATTATTATGGTCAATTCTGATTTTCTTCAGAAACTGCAGGTATTTTCCATTTCTTCTATTTTATTGTGAAGGATTATTTTGGTTAACTTCTCATCTGTGTGAATAATACAGTATTAGTGGCTGTATTATAGTGTTTAAGTTTAGTCACTCTTGTTGATCTGGCTTTTTAATGTGCAACTTCTTGAGCTTCCTTATTTCTTTCCCTTTATCCTTATGACTTCCAATGGAGAAAAGGAGTCCATCACTGTCACTGAGACAAGGTTATTTCAGTGTTCATGATAACATTCCATCTTCAGGAGCACCTTTGAGCTGGAGCAGCTTTAGGATTGGACCATCAGGTTTCATTCCACCAGCATGATGGTGGCATGGAGGAGCAGCTCATCCAAGTTCAAGCAGGAGAAGGGATGTGTCAGATGCACTTAGGTGCAATGAAGCTTTATTCAGATAATGATAGTGGTCCTTACAATTCTGCCAGCTGAAGATAGCTGTATACCTACCACACCCTGCTTCTCTTGTGGGTGGAATAGGAGCTGGCTAAACCAGCTTCTCCCCTTTTGAAGATCTCTTTGTTCACAATTTTGGATTTAAGGTTGAGGAAGGGTACAATATAGGCATTTGCCTTTAATCTGCTACAGTTTTGATTAAACACATGGTATTGCATTCTTGTACATGAATCTGAATATGCATTCCTTGGTTTGTCTGTAGGCCTACAAAGTCTTTTTGTGGGAAGTAGTTATGAAAAATGACTAATAGAGCCAAAAAAAAATTTCCCTTTTGTGTTTCCTTGTTTCCATCTTTTTCTTGTAGACTTGTGTGAAAGTACATGCTTTCATTTTATATGCAGGGAAAATCTCAGATAGGGGATTATAGGGTAAATAAGAGATCTGTTTGTCATTTTACTGTAATACAGGATTTTAAAACTCCTTTCAATCCTTACAATTTTTGTTGTCATAGCAGACACTTTGCTGCGTGTGTCTTAAATCCTAGCAAAGTGGTTCCTTACCCACAGCTTTAGTGTGTTATCAGCTACCTGAAGGATGGCATATTCCTTGAAAGAGTATCTTGAGATCTAGTATATACTATGAAATTAACTTGCAGCCCTTATCTTATCTTACTAGATTTCATCTTTCTGTGTTTTCTATACATCATAGTGAAATCTGTAGATAAATAGTATGCAAATAAATAGTATAAATTAACCCCTTACCACAAATGAAGTGGTATTATTTTCTGGATCTGTAACAGTTTGGGTCAGTTTTCCATGTTGCAGTAAGTAAAAAGTGAAAGGAGGAGGGAAAGGTGGTCCAAAAATACCTTAACTTAAACTACTTTGTATGGTAGAAAATCCTGCCTGGAGTGATCCTGATACACACTGCTGTACTTCTTTTAAAAGAAGTCAGGATTTTCCTGTATGTCCCATTTTCCTTCTACTTCTTTGCCTACCTATTTGTTTGAAATAGTGCTCTTAAAGTTGTCATCTCCTGTGATTGTTACTGGAACTGATGCCTCTACCTTCATGTCAAGTTTTTTGCTCATCCTTGGTGATCTATATGGTTTTGTGAAATGAGGATACCTGTTCTTAACTCTGGGGGGTTTAATTCACTTTTCCTGCACTTCTTCTTACCCCAGTTTTCAGTCTGCTGCTCCTCATTAAGGACTCTCTTCAGACTTGCTTCTTAAACATTAACTTCTGTCAAGTCCTCCTGCTCTTTGCTGTGTTGTACACCTTCACTGAGTATTTTACTTGCTCTAAAGAACGTGGTCTGATCCATTTTGTAATAGTTGCTACAAATTAGTAAATAGTCACTGTAATTGGGGAAGTTTATGGGTATAATCCGAGTGTGTGGAGTAAATAAAATGACATAATATGGAGGATCATTCCTCTAACCCCCTCAGCTTTGTTTAGTTACTACCACTAATAGTAGGTTTTTGCTATTTCTAGGTCTTTGTTTTTATTATACAAGTTAGCATATTTTAAATTCTTATTTGTAGTTCTCATGTGCACATGGAGAGCATCTTTTTGAGTAATAAATACTACAAACAGCAACATTCTGTGAGGACTACATAACCTTAGTGGTGATGGCATCTGTTTCTGCATAAACTTTTGAGATGCATATTGCTACAGATCAGTGGAAATCTCCACATGTAATAACCTGTTGAAGCTTCAGGTTTTAGAAAACCAAGGGTTTTGGTCATTTGAAATTCAAAGCAAGCATGTTTATTCACTGCTTGAAATCTTTCCAGTGTTCTTTCTGGGAAGGATAACTTCTAGAATTCCAGACCAGCAAAATTCTATTAAAACATCTTCAAAATATCAACACATCCAACACCCTTTTTCATTTGTTCTCATATTTTAAATGTTTCTCTGTGTGTATGGATACATGTGTATGGATTTTTTTTTTTCCTCTGGCTTGCTAATGCTATATATAGTCTGACACCAGATTTTATCCTTGTATTCTAATTCAAAGCATAGTGGTGTACACTTATTTTCTGTCTGGTCTTGCAGTTCTAGTGGTTTTCACAGAAGTTAAAGACTTGCTGTAGATATGCATGTACATTTTTTCTGTTCATATGGCATGTGTGAAACTGCCATTCATTTCAGCACATTTGGCTTATTTGTTAGCAGAATGGCTGTTCTGGTCTAAGTAAGCAATGCTAAAAATGTCCATAAACCAGAAAAAATCTGCTGCTTGTAACTGATGTTTCTTTAGAATCCAATCATGCAATCAAGTTAATAAGTTGCAGGGACAGGACCAATTACACTGTGAAACAATCAGTTATCTAGACTAGTATTAAAGTGTATGTTTGAACAGAATATCTAGGGATAATGTGGGATTTCATTCCTGGAAAGGTTTAAAAATAACCTTAGGTTAAAGTTATGTGAGGGTTTGTTTGGATAGCCTTGTCTTAAGTGCTTCTAGTTCGATCCATTGAGAACTGAATCATGGATATAATTTTTCTGTGTATTCTTGGATCTGCAGGTCAGTCTGTAGTTTGGATAATGTCAATTTGAGAAGTGTGTTTAAATTTATGTATTATCAATGGGGGTTAGGTGGTGAACACAGAATAATAGAATTGACTTGAGGAATAGATTAAAGCTAGATATGTCTGTCTAGAATTCTATAGAACATATGTCTTATACAATGGTGTTGTTGAAGCCTCTAACTTTATATACAGCATATAGATGCACTTTGGACCTTTTAACTGTTTTTATCGCAGTGTGACACATAAGCTATAACTGCAGTTACAGTCCTTCAGAATGTTCTTTTTGTGTATGGGAAACTTCAATGATGTTGTAAGCAATTTCTTCCTAGTAGTGAAGGGGCAGTGTAGGGACTGAACCATCCCACTCTCAAAATGTGTAAGATGTTACAGGAAATGTGAGTTAGTACAGCTGAAGACTGTCCAGAGTGTGAAGAAGTATGCGCTTGTCTTCACTTGCTGCATGCTTAAGGGTGGCTTTTAAGTGTCATGCCTTAGACCTTCATTTTTGTGTTTAATTAAAGGTTTAGATAGAGTGTGAGTTCTTAAACATAATTATAGTGATGCTAAGACATGCAGAGCTTCCAGCATAGCAAATAGTTCTAAATTACGCTAAAACTCCTGGCATTTGGGAGGGAGGTACATGTTGCATTTGTTTCAGTCATCCAGTTGCAATTTGAGCAAGGCTACTGGTCAGAGCTTGGGCAGTAAATTTTACAGTTGTCTGCTCTGTTGTCAGGCTTGAGGACTTGGTGAGCCAGTTACAGCTCCAGAAACAAGCTGGTAATGCAAGTGTTGACATCCTCAGTGTAAGGTATTGCTGTAAGGAGGTGGCTGCTTGAAGTTTGTTAATAAACTGCATAATCATGCCTCTTAGCAAGGAAGTGTTGGAGTTGGATGGGTATCCACTGGGTTGTTTCTCTGATGGGAACATTCATTCACTACCAAGTTTCTTAAATGATTTTTGAAATTTCCTGAAATTTGAAGTCTTCCTGTTCTCTTACTATCACTATTCTTTTTACCCTTCTGTCTTCCAACTTCATGCCTTAGTTTCCTGTATGCTTTTTCTTTGCAGAATTACTTGGTGATGTGCTGAAAGATCAGCCGCAGGAAGCAGATGGGATTGACTCAGTAATTGTCGTGGATAATGTTCCCCAGGTTGGACCAGACCGACTGGAGAAACTGAAGAATGTCATCCACAAAATATTTTCCAAGTTTGGTAAAATTATCAATGAATTTTATCCAGAAGCAGATGGGAAGACAAAAGGGTAAGTCAGGAGAACTCCTACTGCTGAGACTTACCCTTGATTGTTAGTGTCGATACTTTATGGCCAATTTTTATGGTGACCTCATAGTTCTGCTTATCACTTTCTTCTGCCTTAGTCTGTACATCTAGTCTCAGTAAGCAACAGAAGTTCCAGAGGGAGCTGAGAAGCTTATTATCACTCATTAAGCTACAGTGTGTGTGTGTGTAGATTAATTATGGAAACAGTTTAGCTGGGTTTGGAAGGCATGTTTCTGTGCAATACTGAATGGTATTTTTTCTGTTAATTTTAGCTATGGCTAATAATAGATTCTGGCTAAAAAACTTAGTAGCAGTGGGATGTACTGTTTCTTGCAAAATGGGCTGTCAGTATTCTGTCTCTGGTTACCAGTGCTTCTGCTTATGTTAGTGGCTCCAACTTCCTTAAGGTCAGTAAGTGCTTATGAAGAGCCTTTACCCTTTGCCAATTTCTGATCCCTGTTTATGGTTAATTGCAGCATCTGATATTGAGAAGAAAGGTAACTGAAAGTGAGCAAGCCAAAAGGGAAAGAAAGTTTCAGAGAGAGAAAGCAGGCCAAAATCAACCTGATCAATATTAGGTTTTACAGAGTTGTTCCTCTGGTTGGAGTACTGTATATTCCTGAGTTTGGGAGGAATTTTAGAAAGCATAAGAAAGTGCATTTTATGGAGCAGATGTCTGGTTGGTTCTGTAAGTACAGCTTGAGGAGCATGAGAAAATTATGGTGAGAAGGAAGCTGAATTATATTCAACATAGTTGAGATGTCTACGAAAGCAAGATTTACGCTTCCTAAACATGTGTCACTCAGCTGGAAAGAGCTGTGCATCAAACCTGCCTGTTACTAGCTCACACTGTTGATCTGTGTTGCATTGAACTTGCATTCATTACTTAGTCTAGCTCATTTACAGAAAGAATATCAGCTTAATTCCAGTCAAGCCCTATATGCAACTTAAAAGTATACATGTGCTTTTGGCCAGAGTGGAGATTAATTGCTTTTGAACCCTAACTTGCTATGAACAAGACAAACTAATTTTGTAGATACTCCATACTGAGTTCTTGGTTCATCCCCATTGTTTGTTTTGTGTTTCATTTAATGCCTTTTTTTTTTATATGAGCTTGTTATATAGCCAGTGATGACTTCCCACTGTCATCTTCCTTCATTGCAGATACATCTTCCTGGAGTACATGTCTCCATCTCATGCGGTGGATGCTGTGAAGAATGCAGATTCCTACAAACTGGATAAACAACACACTTTCAGAGTCAACCTGTTCACAGACTTTGACAAGTGAGTGCAGCTGTCGTGAGTATCTGTTGGTTTGGGGATTCTAACCAGAAGTGCCTGCATGGAGGGTAACCGACGAAATTGTTCTTTCAGGTACATGACAATCAGTGACGAGTGGGAAATCCCTGAGAAACAGCCATTTAAAGATCTGGTAAGGATTTTTTGGGGGAAGTAGAATATTCAGCACAATATGAAATGATGACTTCATCACTGGATGAAAATAGAAATGATGTATCAGTAGTGTTGCCATAAGTAACAGTATACTGTGGTCATATGCTCCAGTTCCTTTCTTCTCACTGTCATGAAGGGACAAGGAAGAATTTAGTGGTTCTGTGTAGTAGTTCCACATAGGGTAAAACATAAGAGGAAATAATGATGTTTTCCACTTTTTGCTTAAAAAGAGAGGTTTGAAAGCATCTTGTGCTTCTAAACGTTGGAGGCAGACCTCTGTGTTTGTTACCACTACCCCTAATAATCTTTTTGTTTCTGTTTGTCTCAGGGCAATCTCCGGTACTGGTTGGAAGATCCTGATTGTAGGGATCAGTACAGTGTGATCTTTGAGTCAGGAGACCGGACCTCCATTTTTTGGAATGATATCAAAGAACCTGTGCAAATTGAGGACAGAGCAGTGAGTGTCCTGGAAGTGCTGTACATTGCAGATATACTGTCAGTCTCATTCATTTTATGACATTTCAAAGATATTGTTTTTCCTATTGCTGAAATCCCTTTTTGTTCCTTTTGGTGAGGAATGGTGAAAATGCATCCTTAAAATAGTATTAGCTGCTTAGGTAAAATAAATGTAGAGTTAACTTGTGTGTGGTGGTGGTTGTTTTTTCTTAACTGGCTCATGATGCTTATTAGTTTCCTTGTAGGTGATTCAGAAAGACCTGAAAATGCAAAATCAGAGTCTGACGAGTATTATTCATTAGAGCTGAGCATGTCCTTACATATGCTGCTTCTGATCTTTTTTGCTGACCACAGAGATGCTAAAGAGGAATAGCTGGTTTGGTAGTAGCATATAAAAGAGAGTTAGTGTGCCTGTCTGCTACCGACAGTGACCCAGGAGCATTTTCTGTAGTAACTATTACGTGTTACAGTAGAAAGATGTTGACTCTGGGATGATGAGTAATTCACTCATCACCATGGTCACTGGTCATGGTCTGTGTTGCTGAAACCTCTCAACTTAGCTGAAGGTCAAGTGTATAATTAAGAAATTGGAAATACTGACCTTACTTCTGAGAAGAGTATGTTCTTACCAGGGCTCAAAAGACAGCAAGCAAAGCAAACCCAAGCAAGCCTGTTTAGGTGGCTTTAATTGTTACTATACAAAGGTTGTCACTCTACCTGGAAAATGTTTTTGGTGATCAGTAAGTTGAAAAGGTCTCAAATGATGCTTTACAACCTGAAGAATTAAATACTGTGAATTATGTGCATGAAATGAAACTCCACAACTAGTCCAGGATGTCACTGATGAGGAGAGCTTCACGTAGTAAACAGATTTGCAAAGTGTGAAGCTACAAGCCACACATTCATTCATTCTTTCCCCTTTAGGAATGCAGCATGAAATTAAACCTTTGTGTACCCTTTCTTTTTAAATCCAGAGGTGGACGGAAACCTACGTACGTTGGTCCCCGAAGGGCACCTACTTAGCTACCTTCCACCAGAGAGGCATTGCACTTTGGGGTGGAGAGAAGTTCAAGCAGATTCAAAGGTTTAGTCACCAGGGAGTGCAGCTCATTGACTTCTCACCTTGTGAAAGGTATGGACTATGACATTGATTTGGGCTAAGGGATCAAAAGCATGAAGTACACATGTTGTTGATGCTGTGCTTTCAAATCTCATGTGGTTGGATTTTTCTGTCGTCCTTTGTCTTTGAAAGTACAGCTTTCCCTGCACAATTCCTTCTTGGAATGAGTGAAGCTCTGCCTGACTTCTGACTTCAGGAGAGATCCTTAACATAACCTAGAATAATTGGTCTATAAAACTGAGCTGGCAGGTTTCCTCAGATATATTATTATCCCAAGGGAGAAGGCCATGTTTTCTCTCTTTAGATGGGATGTCTGTAATGTTAGATTTCTGCTTCTCTGAGAAGATTCAGTTGAGTAGTATCCTCTGTATCTTTGGTACTTACATGAATTCTTTATGTTTTCTTTAATGTTAGAGAGCTCTTTATAAAAAGTCAAAAGTAATTTCAGGACTGAGATGTGTCTTGTTTTGCTAGTTTTCAAGCAGCATTTGGAAGCCGTTAGATTTTATGTCTTAATACATTAGAGAGTATTTATCTTTCAGTGGAAAAGTCTTAACATACTTAAGGTTCAGGTTGGCTGAGGTCAATGGATTTATATTCTTTCTGAAACCAATCATGTTCTTGTGGCAAGGCTATAAAGTAGTTAACAGTATTTAGTGAGTTCCTCTTGTAACATCACTATGGGAAGATTTGTGCATAAATCTAGTCTTCTCAGCCAGAGGGATGCCAGGGAAATACTGTCTCTTAGAAGCATTCTTCCCCTTTATCACACTGTTCTTACTGCAGAAAATCCCATTGAAGAAACAGCTGTTTGAAAGTGCATTGTATGTAAATGTTATTTGAATGAAAGCTTGCTTTTATTGGTATATTAGATGAAGTTTTGACAGTAAAATTATTTCTTTTGTAGGTATTTAGTGACCTTCAGCCCTTTGATGGACACACAGGATGACCCTCAGGCTATTATCATCTGGGACATTCTGACTGGGCAGAAGAAGCGAGGATTCCACTGTGAAAACTCAGCTCACTGGCCTATTTTTAAGTAGGTTGAGAAACAGAATGAGAGAACTAATCCCAGATTTCATCTCATAAAAAGGCAGTTCCTACTTAATGTTCTTTTTCCTTTTTATTTGCTTAGGTGGAGTCATGATGGTAAATTCTTTGCTCGAATGACTTCAGATACCCTCAGCATCTATGAAACACCTGTAAGTTCTTGCTTGTTTTTTCTGCTGTGTCAGTTTTTCTCATGGTATATATTTTAAAGAACACATATAATCATGGAATAGTTAGGGTTGGAAAGTGCCTTAAGATCATCTAGTTCCAACCCCTTTGCCATGGGGGTTTCACATTGTAAAATAATATACTCTAGAGCTGGGCTTAAAAGGGGAGAAATTTGTATGCTCTTGTCTTCTTTCCTGGGTGAAAAACTTCAGCTCACTCTGATGCAATGAATTTCACACGTCTAGGATGACTAGACAGATCAACATACTATTTATAAGAGTCAGTAGGATCGAGTTTGTGATGCCTCAGAGCTGTAAGTAGAAGGTGAGTGCCAAAAATGCACTATAAATTGCAGCCTAATCTAGTCTGGTTTACATTTTCATTACAATTCAGGCTTCTGCACTTACTAATCTGAACAGCAGATTTTACTGATATGTAATTGTGGAATACATATGATCATAATAGAAGTGATGCAGGATCTCTGAAAGCTGTAGAGTTTCCTAGTTTATGTGCCCTAATATGAGTAGAAGGTGCATCTGTAATTAGAAGAATGTTACTAACTTCAAAATTCACACCTTTCTCTTTCAGTCTATGGGCTTGTTGGACAAAAAAAGCTTGAAAATCAATGGGATAAGGTAGGTATATTCCTTTGTAAAGGTAACAATTCTAACTAAAGAGAGCAGTTGTGTCTGGGGCTTTATAATAAGAGGAATCTGGAAATTGGGTCTCATACCCTAAAGTGGTCAAATCAGGCAAACTGGCAAAAAGGAATGGAAAATACTCCATTTATTCTCATCCATAGCTGACAGCTTGTGTGCATTGAAATCTCTGTATTACTGCTCAATCCAGGGTCTATCTGGGAAGTCTTGTTCCTTATCTATAAGACCAAACTGGAATGCGGTTTGTTAGGGAATATCTCCTTAACAAGATTTGTATGCTGGCTTGAAACAGTGTGCTGTATCCTACCTGTTGGCAAGGAGTGGATTTGATTTTGTGCATGTTTGTATGATGGACAGGAACTTCAAGAGCTTTTGAGGTACCTTTGTAAAGCAACAAGAAAATTGAGTGTACCCAGGTGCAAGCAGATTGTCTCCTATCTAATTTAATAGGTGGGGTTTTTTATTGCTCATTGGTTTGATCAGTCTGTTTCTTAGATCTCTGGGTGTAACCCCTACTCTAATTGAAATGTACTGGGTTTGATAACACTGATTATAGAGCAAGTTTAAACAGCAGTTTAAACATGTGTTTTGGTGTGATGTATGTAAGGTGGTTAAATTGGCTTCAGTTGCTTGTCTGTATCTGTCTTTATTATTAAGATTTTACATTTGCCTGCGGTTCAGATACAATGATGAAAATGGTTTCTGCTTGTAGCTTCTCTAATTAAAAATGAATCCAGTGCATTTTTGACTTTCTTCCTGTAGAGACTTCTCATGGTCCCCAGGTGGTAACATAATTGCTTTCTGGGTGCCTGAGGACAAAGACATCCCAGCAAGAGTGACTTTGATGCAGCTGCCTTCTAGACAAGAAATTCGTGTGCGAAATCTCTTCAATGTCGTAGATTGTAAACTACATTGGCAGAAGAACGGGGATTACCTGTGTGTGAAGGTAGACAGAACTCCCAAAGGCACCCAGGTATGTAGATTCTGATTATATTAATGACCTTTAGGTCTCTCTTATGCTGACACCTACTGTCTTTCAATACAGACAGTGTAAATTCTGTGATGTCAAAGCTATTTTTCATTTTTCCATGTGAATTTGAGGCACGTGGAGAGCAAAGCCTGTCATGTTTACATCCAAGGCTTGCTTTGACTTCAGTGGCATTGTGGACTCGGGTGAGAGTTGCAGGCTTCACCTCTTCTACTCAATGTCAAGCAGATGCTGAACAGCCGTTAGGTTGTGCTGCATGGTGCACCATATGTTTATCTCTTTTAATTGAATTTGGTAACAGTCTGGAAAGAAACAAATGCTTTTGTGCCATTGCTTTTTATCAGGCAGGAAAAGATAGATATCGTTACTGAACACATTCTATCTGCTCCCATTAAAGAAACAAATCTTGTCTTTCATGCTGTGGCCTGACAGGCTAATTGTGTAGTTGTCCTTCTGTGCCTACCACTACAACTATTTGCTCTACTGCTTCTGTGTTGTTGGATAATGAACTGATCTTGGTCTTTACAGGGAGTAGTGACCAACTTTGAAATATTCAGAATGAGAGAGAAACAGGTGCCAGTGGATGTGGTGGAAATGAAAGGTAATGCCAAGTGTTTCTTTACTTTATAGACACTTGTTTGTTTCTTAGAAATAGCTGTCTACACGTGACACCTGGGAAGATAATTTTTTTTTCCAGTGTAGTATTAAAGTTGGAGGGCATCTCCATCTCATGTAGACATGAGAAATCAAAACATTTGTTGCTATTCATGCTTGTAACTGAAAATCTATTAAAGATCGTAGGGCTGATACTATGAGTGTATTTCCTAGAAGATGGGAGACTTTGGGGAGCTATTGTTTGTCTGAAACACCATAACTCCCTAACTTTGCTTTATCAACCTGTGTTTTAATAGGCTTTGCCATATAGACTGTATTTTAACTAGTTGGTTTCCTTTTTTCAGCATTGTTGGTTTTCTTTGATAGCTGCTTGAAATCAAAGCTTTGCATTGTCTTTTGACAGAGTTTTGGATTGTATTTTTTGTTGTTGTTGTTACAGAAAGCATCATAGCCTTTGCTTGGGAACCAAATGGAAGCAAGTTTGCTGTGTTGCATGGAGAAACTCCACGAATTTCAGTTTCCTTTTACCATGTTAAAAACAATGGGAAAATAGAACTCATAAGTAAGTGACTGAAAACAAGTGAAAAATACAGTTACTAGGCATTTTGCATAACAATAGATACAGTAAAGTCAAAACTGTGCCTGGTTTTGGATAGAATAGCAATATGTGCTCTGCCTGGTGTTGTATTGTAGAGATCTAACTTCTCGGTGACAGCTAAACTGTTTTGACTCTGAATCAGTCCAATGTCTGGGAATAAAAGGCCTACAAGGCAGAATAATGTTGTGGCTTTGGGAAATTGATGTGAGGTGATAGCACAGACTTGGCTCACTTTAGATAAAATTTATTCCCAGGTTGTATGCTGGGATATTCTGATCTCTCTTGCTACCTTTGGGCATCTTGGTGCTACTGGGTTTTGCCTTTAGAAGTGTAGAGCTAAAATAAAGGCTGTTGTTAGGACTTGCTTGTAGAGTTCAGAAATGTCTTTTGAGGACTGGATGGAGTTGACTGCTTGTAAGCAAAGTGATGGTATCAGGTTGAGATCTTCTGAATTTGTTTCTTTCCAGAAACATTTGACAAACAGCAGGCAAACACGATATTCTGGAGTCCTCAAGGGCAATTTGTAGTGTTGGCTGGCCTCAGAAGGTGAGTGCTGCGAGAGTTACTGAACACCATGTTCATTTGAATGAGGGCAAAGACGAGAGTAATTCAGCAAGGAATGTTTGCTATCTCCAGGAATATTGCATTACTGTGTAATCCCGATAGAACTTTGCAAAAGCAAAGGAAAAGAAGAAACGCAATGTCGTGATGTAGTTTAGTCCTTTATCTTTTACATGCTATTTTTGCCACACCAAATGAAGAATGCTTTTTTCAAGTAAAAGTGGATATTTAGAAACACTTCTCACCTGTTTAAGTTAAATACTGACTCAACTAATCCACTTTGCACCACGCATATGGTTCTTACAACGCATTTGTTGTCATAGCCTTGTGGCTCCTCATGGACAATACCTCTTAATGACAAAACTGTTTTGTAAAAGAGTTATTAAGAAAGTTTCACATCAGAGCAAGTGAGTAGTCTTTGTCTTTACGTGCTTTTAGACAGGTGCTGCTTGTCATCTTGTCTTCACTACTTAAGTATGTCTAAGTATATGATTGTTAAACTTTGGCTATAACTCGCCTATGGTATGTTTTCACTTTCACTTTAGCAGCAGAAGTAAAATGGGTTCAGGGTATGTTTTATGTGCCTATGGTATGTTTTCACTGTCACTTTAGCAGCAGAAGTAAAATGGGTTCAGGGTCACTGAACACAGACACACAAGTGTCATTTTTGGGGTTTTGTTTTTATTCATCACATGCATTCTAGCCATAGAGACTGGTATGAGCCTGTCTCTTGGTTGCTCTGAAAACTCATCTTTGTAGTGAGGAGGTGTAAAGACGCAGCTTGTGAAATGCTTTTAAAGATCAGGCTGTACTAGTATGTAAAACCATCTGCCTTACTTTGTCTTTGCAGCATGAATGGTGCCTTAGCATTTGTTGATACATCTGACTGCACCATGATGAATATAGCTGAACACTACACAGCTTCAGATGTGGAGTGGGATCCTACAGGCAGATACATTGTGACTTCTGTGTCTTGGTGGAGCCATAAGGTACTAATGCTTTCCTATGGGGTGTATTTGTTTTTCATTTCTCTTCCAGAGTTATTGGAAAGGGCTTTTGGTTAGGAAAAGCAAAATGGGCAACTCTCAGTCATCCTGTGACTTAAAACCTGCACCACAGTTTTATACATGAACTTCTAAACATCAGTATTCAGGCTGTTGGCTTCACCAGTTGTCAAAAATAAGTTCTAGAAGGACAGTTCATGAGTCTAAACTGAATGTCCTTTTTCATTATGTCTTTAGTGGTGTTTAAACCTTGATCTCCTTGTGGTCCACACAGAGCAGCAGGATTTATTGCACCTGTATTACTTTTCCATGGTTTCAGCCACTGCACTGTAATCCTCTCCTGTACAAGTATAGCCTTTGAGACTTCAGAATGCAGTAGAAGGGCTAGCTTAGTTTCAAACTGGTGTGATCCTCCTTAGAGTAGCTTCTTGCGAAGCTCTAATGGAACAACTATTTTGCAGAGGGATTTGATTTGTGCAAGGAAGGCACTTACAAAAAGAGCACCTTTCTCTTCAATAATGGTGTTTATTTTATAAGACCCTTAAGACATGGAGTGAGGACTACATTGTGAAATTATAGCTTATATTAACTGAGATGGTGCACTGTTCTTCCAGGTGGATAATGCATATTGGTTATGGACGTTCCAAGGCCGTCTGCTCCAGAAAAACAACAAAGACAGGTTCTGTCAGCTGCTGTGGAGACCACGACCAGCTACCTTGCTCAGTGAGGATCAGATAAAGGTAGTGTCCTTTCAGTGACTCTTTCTGCTGGCATTGATTTGGCGTATGAATAGGCCTGTTGTACTCTCTTCTTGAGGATGGGGCTTGAGCTGTTACCAAGTTAAGCAACTGCCTTTATGCCTTGAATTTGTGAAAAAACATTGCTGTAGGGGACCTCACTTCTAAGAATGATGGTAAACATTAACTGGTCTTTAAGATCAGAATGGAAATGGTTACAACTTGTTCTTACAGTTAGGGTACAGTCAAAGAGTATAAAGAACAAAACTGAATTTAGACTTCATTGATTTCATGTGTACAGAAGCATTTGCAAGATCTATAAGTCAGAACAAACAAAATGACAGTGAAGGAAAATTGCCTCAAATGATGCTTTTAAAATGTACATAGCCTGCTTAGGCTTACTGAAGGAGCTCTTACAGAACATGATTGCTGCTCTAACATCCTGGTTGAAATAAAATTCCCTCTTTTACAGCAAATAAAGAAGGACCTGAAGAAATACTCCAAGATATTTGAGCAGAAGGATCGCCTGAGCCAGTCCAAAGCTTCCAAGGCAAGACACTTTTGGAATATAGTAATGTAGATGCAACTCTTGTAACCTGTCCTTAGTTATTTTGTAATGGTAATATGCAAGTTAAATTTTTTCTATAACAAACACTTGTGTTCATTTGAATCCAGATGGTTAGAGTTAGTTCCAATAGGGAAGTTGCTGCTAAGCTGTCAGGTTAAACAGTAATGAATCTGGTGAGGCACTGGTGTAAAGTGCCTCACAAGGTGATAAAGTTTGGGGGTTCTTAGTGAGTTGCTGCATTTGTCAGTCTTTAGGAAAAGCTCTTTAAGAAAGAACCACTTCACCAAAGATGCTCTTTGATTACATGAGTGAAAGATCTTTTTCCTTTTAAGTTTGTGGAAAGTATGTTCATGAGAAAGCTTGACTTGCTAACAAATGCCTTGCATGTGGATTTAATTTACTGGGGAGGTTTAATGACCTCTTCCTGCCTCTGTAGGAGCTAGTGGAAAGGAGACGTACAATGATGGAAGAGTTCAGAAAGTACCGCAAGATGGCACAGAAATTGTACATGGAGCAGAGGAATGAGCGTTTAGAGCTTCGAGGAGGTAAGCCACACATAGTACTTGTGAAGTCATGCTGCTTCGTACCAACTACCCTGTCCTGGGGATTCATCCACTTCTCTCCCTCCATTTCTGCCAAAGCTAATCCCCTGTTCTCTAAAGGTTATTTGTACTTTTTATCCAAAGTCACAACAGGATTTATTCTGCCACCACCCCCCCCACACACACACAGGAGAAAGTTCAGATGTTGTTGTCTGCCAGATATGGTATTTGTGGTTTACCTCACATCTTCATGCTTCAAGGCAAGCAAAGAGACTTTGGTGTTGCATTAACCAGGAACCTCGCAGAAGCCCTGTGGTGGCAGGCAGTAACACCTTGGTTGTCATTTAATGAATTTACCATGTACGATTTAAAGCCCCAGATTTCTCTTTTCACTGCTGTTTTAAGGGTAGTTTGTTCCATGAGCATCAAATCTTTTGATTGCTGCCTTGTTTGGTGTGTTCAGTGTTGCTGTTTTCTGCATTGCAGGGGTAGACACAGATGAACTGGACAGCAATGTCGATGACTGGGAGGAGGAGACTGTTGAATTTTTTATCAATGAAGAAATTATTACCCTTGCAGAACCAGAGTAATTAATTAAACTGTGGTAAGATGACAAACCCCTCTGTCTGCTATTGCTATAGATGCAATCATTTGCTTGAGAAAGTTAGGTCTGTCTGTTGCATGAGTGAACGTGTTGCTCTGAGTTGATTTGTGTGTTCTCTCTAGAGAGGACAAAAGTGTCTTATGAAGTAATGGCAGATATATGAGTTGTGCTGAGCAGAATTGTGTGTATATCCTGTCTTGCCAGAGTGAGCAAACCACAGTGGAGTGCAGGGTCAACTTCGAGGCTCAGTGTGTTGCAGACTCCAGGTTCTGTCAGTAGGGGGAATGAGTAGCATGAGAGAGTTGTGCCTTTTGGATGAATTGCATGTGAGTTCAAAATGGACAGAGTTTAAGTACTGTACTGAAGAGGGTACAAGAAGTGGACTGGGCTGATAGAATCTGGAGATGTTTAAATATCCACATGAACGCTGCTATTGTTTTCTAGGAATGTTGGGTAGAACTTGGGAAGTAGCAGGTTCTTTTGTGAAGCTGCATGTTGCTGAAATCTTATTTAATCCAGTGCTTTTCCCCAGAGCCTTTTTGTCAATTCCTGTTATGTATTTCTATGTTGAAAATAGAGGCTACTTTCAGCCCCTGTCATAGGAAAAGTCCCTTAGGGAGCCTGAGTTTGTTGGATTGAGAAGATAAAAGATATTTTCATAGTGTAAGCACTCACATAAGCCTTAAAACTTGGTATGTGTTCCTGCTGTCATGTTTAGTACTTCATTTAAGGAAGGGGAGACTGAAGTATACCTTTTACAGCTGAAAGTCAGCCTATAGCTCTTTAATCTCCAGATATCTAAGGAGTTCAAGTAAAACATCATAAACAGTTTACCTCTTGGGTGTATGAACAAATATGTAGCCTTGGAACCTGTGAATATAGTTTGATCAGGCTTATCTGTGTCCCATACATGGGAGATCTTTTTATGGAAGGAAGAGGGTGAAAACATCAGTTTAAGAACAAGTGAAACACATGCAGCCTTTCACCAAGTAGGCTCTCTGATGAGGTTGAGCTGTTTGTATAGAAGCATAGTAACTAACTTGCCTCTCTTTTCCCTTCCTGCAGCACCACCAGATCTCGTGCTGAAAAGAAGTTTGTTCAATTTTCAGAAAGCCTACATCAACTCTGGAATTTGTAATCCATATTCTTGCACTCTGGAAGGGTGGATGCACCAGATTTTCTCCATTCTGACACATTGTAGTGCCTTTAAGTCTTGCTGCCTGCTGCAGTGAGGCACTGGGAAGGCGCTGCTTTAAATTCTATTATTTTTTTAGGGGTTTTATTTTCGGTTTTTTTTTTTTTTCTTTTTTTAACTCCACTACTACCAGTATTTACTTCCTGACTCCCTGCACAGTACTTGCCAACTGGTAGTGTTTTGGCTGTTGCCAGCGAGGTGAGATTCACCAGTGCACCTCTTAAACACACGATGTTTCTGTTTCAGGACTCTTTCTATGACCCGAGTGCATGGACAAGTGTTCCTTTCGTTTGGGGAAAAGTCAACAGAACCATTTTTTGTATGATGTGTCTTAGTGTGCTGAAGCAGCACTACAGTGGGCTATATCCTCCTCCTTTCAGATTGTGAAAGGATGTCTTCCTCAAAGAGCTGAATATGGAAATAAAAGCAGAGCTATACTAAAACCAGGCTGGCTACGTGTTGTTTGTAGGGAACCTTTCCCTGAGTGATGACAGTCAAACATGCCTGCAGTAACAAGAGTGGTTTTTATCCTGCCTTTATGGGTAATTTGGAACTTTTTAATCCTAATTCCTCATGGCTCCTCTGTATTTGTTGTGGTTTGGTTTTTACAGTGATGGTACAGCTCATTTATCTGACAAGCTGGCCTATTCGTTAGTGGAGCAACGAGGAAATGAGTGGATTCCTTAAACCATTTGCAAACTGATCCTAGCCTCAGGAATGACTGGATTAGTCTGTCCTATTAATGAATAGTGCAAAATATCTGAGAAGTGCTCTATATGCACATGCCTTATTCTTCATGTTACAGTACCTAGTCTCATTTCTAAAGCCCTCTGTGCTCAGAGGGGAAAAGTGTACTTATAGCAGCTTCTGTATTTATGAGTAGAAGTTCTTTCCTGGATATTGTCAGAGCAGTGAGAGAGGTTGGTGTGCTGCTTGCCCTTTGACGGGTAGAGGAGAGTGAGGATGTTCCTTGCCTCCTTACCTGTGCTGGCCAGTGAAATTGCCCAGTGTGAGCACTCTGTACTGCCTGCTTTTAAACCCTGAGCTCACTGACACAGCAATGTCCGACAGATCTGAAGCAAAAAGCACCTCTTGGGCATTCAGCTGGCTGCAGCCAAGGGACAGTAATGTGTTGAGTACTCATTCTTCTTTGTCCTTAGGTGAACATGCTGTGACAGCAGATCTGCAAACCCCTCAATTAACTCATATGTTCTCTTCAGCAGGAAGACTCTTCAAAATGATTATTCCATAGTGATGGTATTGGCGTAATTTCATTGGTTAACTCTTAAACCAGTGGGTGGTTTTGTTTCCAGAAGTCTGTATTAGCCTCCATTCTCATTTGTTGAAATGTGTTCGTTCATAATCCATAGATACAGATACCATAGATGATTAAAGCTTTTTCTACAGTATTTACTAAGCTCATCTCTGAACTGGATTGGAGAAGAATATTTCCTTCCTTGTAAAACAGTGCAGAAGAACTTTGGGCATTTCAAAGTTCTCCAGTAAGGGCTTGAACTTCTAGAGCAGGAATCATTTTAACTACCCTTCAGCTGTAAAGAGCTGATTTCTCACCATTTCTTAAGGTCTTTTCCAACCCTAACTATTCTATGATTCTTAAGTTACAAATAGAGTTAAAAGTTGTTTGTTTTTTCTCCTGTCTCCATGCAATGAAACTTTAATGGGGTGCTGTGGTTTATTCCTGGCTGTTTTCAAAGTAAAGCAATATAATGCCAATGAAGGTGCTTCTCTGAAGCTGCTGCAGGAGCTTTGGAAGCTGACGAGTGTTGTCCTGACCAGGGTTAAATGTCTGTTCTCATCTGTAACATTGGTATTTCTGATTCTGCTCCCTTCAATTACTGTGTGTTTTCTGTGATGTTCCTTACTTCAAATGCTTTTTGGAAATCCTGTGCTACTGAAAGTGCTTTATGGGTATGTGCTAAAGCAGTCTTATTTGGTATAGCTCAGAATAACACCAGGACTTGTAGAGTGGAGGAGGAGGGGTCTCACTGGATTGAATTTGTGTTGCTGTGTGTAGCTTCAAGTACTCAGTGCCTCTGGATTTCAGCTTGTGGCCCAGACAAGGGCCCTGAAGGATGGTCAGAACAGATGTGGGTTTGTAGGTGCTGTATAGAAAGATGTATAAGCAGGGGAAAAGCTTCCAGCAGCAGTTGTACTTCCATTGAATGCCTTTAAGGGTCAAGAATTTGAGTAAGGGGAGGGAGGGAAACAAGCATTAAGTGGGATAGGATGTCGCTGTGTGTGTTACTGTCTGAAGCATTTTAAATGATTGTTCTTAAGTAGCAAAATGAACTGGAACAGTTCCTATAATCCTGGGCTAGTCTTCACTTTCACAATCTATTTGAACTTTTAATAAACATTCTCATGACCTTTTATCACCACCTCCAGTCCTTCATGCAGACTTCACAGAGCAAGTTCTGTTCACTTGCTACACTAAGTTTTAACTCCTTAAATTTTAATGTTTTTTAATAAAGCCTTACTGTCACTTTTATGAGCTTTGACTCGTTTACTGTCAATAAATAATGAAGATAAAAAGTGATCTTGTTGTGTTTTGTTTTAATAGGTTGTAAAGAATGGACTGACAGTACAAATGATTGCCTTCCTGAATGTAGGAGCCATGAACTGCTGCTCTGCGTGAGGTGACCATAAAGTGGAAGCTTATACTTGGCTCAGGGAGGGAGCAAACTGTTTTCTGTGTTCTTGGTGGTGGTTGTCACTTGTACAGGACTGGAGGGGCCAGGGTGCTTGTTGCTCAGCTTTTGGTGGAGCTGTGGGCCCCTGTACCTGGCTGTGTTGTGTGTCTGATCCTAAGGGATGTGGAAAGGCTGCAAAGATGCTCTGAGGGCTGGAGCAACTCTGCTATAGAGACAGGCTGAGAGAGCTGAGCTTGTTCAGCCAGAAGAGAAGGCTCCATGTAGCAGGTTCCAATACCTAAAGGGGCAGGCAAAAAATCTGGAGAGGGGCATTTAACAGGGGCCTGTAGGGACAGGACAAGGGGCAATTGTTTTAACTGTCAGAGAGGCGATTTAGATGAGAGAGAAGGAAGAAATCCTTCTTGTGAGGGTGCTAAGGCCCTGGCACAGAGAAGTTGCCAGAGAAGTTGTGCCTGCCCCATCGCTGGCAATGTTCACGCCAGGTTGGACACAGGGGCTTGGAGCAACCTGGTCTAGTGTGAGGTGTCCCTGCCTATGGCAGGGGATTGGAACTGGATGAGCTTTAAGGTCCCTTCCAACCCAAACCAGTCTGAGTCTATGGCATCCTAGAGGGCATGAGGTGAAGACCATGGCATGAAGGTGGACTTGCACGTAAAGGATTTGGGCTTTCAAGTGGGTTATTTTGCTTATCCTGAGCTCTTTCACCGAACTGCGGTAGCACACTGCTTCCTGCGGCCCAGTCACAGGTTGGGGGAGAAAGCCCAGATTTGTTCTGTCTGTGCAAACTCTGCCAGAACTTGGGTACAAGTATCCAGCTGAGGGGAAACATATAGTGTGGAGGTGGACAGGGTAACCCTGCAGTTGGGGTGGTTAGTTCTCTTCAGACAGTGATTTTCAGTGTGTGCATATGTGGGATGTGCTCTTAAACAGCTGGGATTATAGTCCTTGCCATTGCTGCAGGACCTTAGCATCTCTGTGTTGATCTGAGGAGTGCTTTGAAAATGTAATCCTTCCCAAGTTTCAACCTTTCAACCCTGTGGCTCTCCATTAAACTCATAATGTGCTGAAACATGACTGGGGCAGATTCAGAAACCTCTGCTCAAAGTGGAATTGCTTTAAAATTAAGTCAGTAATAACCTAGAATGCCTTGCATTCCTCTCTAATGCAAGGAAAAGCCTTAGTACTTGAGGTGACCTGTCTCCACATGCTACTTATTTGGGTTTGTTTTCTTACCCTCAGTGGCTGGGGTTCCCAATGCAGTGATGAACTGGGTTGTTCTGGAGGGTAAGGCTATCTAAGGAAGACTTGCACTATCCCTGTGCCTCCTGCAGGATTTGGGATTATGCTGTGCAAGATGATATCTTTAAATGCTTCTAGGAGATGAGCTCAGCCCAAGGGAATGAGCTGCTCATAAGAGTGTCATTCAGCCGTGTTAGGGAGATGATGAAGTGAAGCTATTTGTTACATTCTTGGGTCTATTGAAATCTACTCAAAGCCAAGGAGCAATCCATGTACTCTGAGATGTTCACAGTGAGGAAATGTTCCTTCACTGTTGATGGAACTGCTGAAAAAGCTCTGCTTGCAGTGCTTGGGACTGGGAGCTGTTTGTGAAACCCTCGTTAAATTGGCAGGGAGCTTGTTATTGGGAAAATAAATCCGGTTCCTATAGAAACCGGTTGCTTGCACCTGGTGGGGCTGTAGAACAAGTCTCTTTCAATAATTGCACACTCTCCTGATGAGGCATCATTTCTGTGCATTATGCAGTGTTCCACCAGCATCAACTCTCCTGTCAGGAGCTGCTAAGGGGATCCTCCTGTATTTTATGAAGGGGAAAAACAGCTGTGGAAAGGTGAAAACAGCATTTTTCCAATTGCTGTTATTAGCTTAGACCTCAAGGACAGCTTTTAGGTGGGATTTTGAATAGACCCTTCATCAGGCACACAGCTTTGGGATGGTGCAGGTCATCCACAGCTGCAAAGTGAGTCAGGACTCCAGGGGCACAATTAACCCCATCGCTGATCCCTGCTGCTGCATTTTCTCTATTGTTTCACCTATAGACTAAACAGACTGGACAGAAATACAGTATTGTTAATACTGACAAATAGAGCCGGTGTGCTTTAATTCTTCATGTCAAATTGTCCATGTTTCAAAGTGGGGCACTGTGTTTCTGACTGATTGAGTTGTGGCACAAGGCACTGGCACTTAATTGCTGCTTATAATCAGTCTGGTCCTTAGATGAATTCCAGTTTCCAAGGAACCCTGCAGGACCTGCACAGATCAGGGCCAACTTGCTCTGATCTGATTGAACAGGCTCATAATAGCGCTACCTGGGCTTAAACAAAATGGGTACTTAGTGAAATGCAATTNGCACAGATCAGGGCCAACTTGCTCTGATCTGGTTGAACAGGCTCATAATAGCGCTACCTGGGCTTAAACAAAATGGGTACTTAGTGAAATGCAATTCCCTTTCTCTGTCACCGGTAACTTTAATCAGTGTTTTGGGAACACTGGGGGAATCTATAAGCATGCTCAGCTCTATGGCTGTTGGTAGCACAGTCCCAGACCTCTGAAGGTTCCCGCTGGCAGCAGCAGTGACACAGCTGAGCTCATTCTGTTGCCGTCTCTGTCAATGAGTTGGAATCCTGCTGTGTTAGAGATGGGAACAGAGGAAGAGAAAGGATTTGTCCAGATAAAAGTGCAAATCATGGGAGAATTAACTGGTTTGGATCTCATAAACTTCCTTAAACTCTCTAAGCCCTAAGCCTGGAGCACAAACCTGATGAGGAGCAGCTGAGGGAGCTGGGATTGTTTAGTCTGGAGAAGAGAAGGCTCAGGGGGGACTGCTCTCTACAACTGTCTGACAGGAGGTTGTAGTGTGATGAGAATTGATCTCTTTTCCTAGGTAATAAATGGCCTCAAGCTGCACCAGGGGAGGTTTAGGCTGGATCTTGGGAAACATTTCTTCACCAAAAGGGTGCTCAGACATTGGAATAGGCTGCCCAGGGCAGTGGTGGAGTCACCGTCCCTGGATGTGTGGATAACATGTAGATGAGGCTCTTAGTGACACAGTTTAGTGGTGGACTTGGCAGTGCTGGAGCAATGGTTGGATTTGATGAGCTTAAAGGTCTTTTCCAGCCTAGTTGATTCCATGATTTTAAGATGAATCAGTGAAGGGATACAGTGAGAAGCTGTAGCTATTGCTGGTGCTGAGCCCTGTTGCAGGTAAGTCTGAGCATCCTCAGCACACATAAACCATGTGTGTGCATGTTTATGTGCTATTTGTACAGGTGGCCCTTTGCATCCATCCCATCAATGAAGCAGAAGAGGAGGAGGGAGCTGCCCTTGTTGCCAGGTGAGCTGTGGGTTGTGCTGGGCTCTGGGCTGAGTCCCTGCGATGGGGATAGGGGACTCTGCCAGGTACCAACCAGGCCACCACGAGACTCTGGCTCTTCTCATTCACATGCAAACACTTGCTTTGAGACCCTACAGAGCTCCTGTCCTGACTGGGACACAGCTGGATGCAGCTTCCTGTGCAAGTGGTACTTCTTTCCTCCAGCTCTGCATCTTTCACCTCTTGCTCCTCTTTTTAAGAGGCGGGGATTGCAGGAAGGTCCCTACTTAGCTTTCCATATTGCTACATCCATTTACACATTTTTATTGTGCCTTTGTTATTTACCGTCTTTTCCAGTGCAAATCCCATTATTTTCTATCATGCTTCAACTACTTTTCCACTCGACCCTGTCTGAATGCACACTAATTCTGTAATACATCTTGTCTCCACACAACAGTCAAATGATCGCAGCGCTCAGAAGCAAAGAGAGCATGAATCTCTTCTCTTTATGGATTATCTCACAAATGCAATTCGTGTTCAGCACCTTACTGGTGAAACATCCCTCCCTTCTCCCCCTCCTTTTCTTTGCTTTAAGGCAGCCATTAACCTCACAAGGATATCAGCTTTATTTTTATGCCACTTATTCAGACTTGCATCATCTACCCTGGGATCTATTTTCTCTAATGGAAAGCTGGGAAGAGAACATGTATTACGTTAGTCTGAGTAACTTCTATCTATGAGAATGTGTTTCTCTTAATAATGCAAATAAGTGTAATTATGAAAGCAGATTAATTGACTGGGCAGTTGAAGTACTTGGATTTCTTGGCTATTATGATTTATATCCATGTTATTTTTACTCG
The DNA here is from genome assembly GCA_002631895.1 of Agapornis roseicollis. Classification (NCBI taxonomy): domain Eukaryota; kingdom Metazoa; phylum Chordata; class Aves; order Psittaciformes; family Psittacidae; genus Agapornis; species Agapornis roseicollis. The sequence continues at coordinate 115,795 of NDXB01005440.1, forward strand.
CAGCCAAACTCATGTAGAACAGCTTCTATCTGCTTATTAATCCTAACTCAAAACTGACTGTGTTAGTGTGTTGTTGCATTTTAATGCTTCCATGCAATAGCAGAAGATGTGTACTTGTATACCATTGCACCTTAGACAAGACGTTAGCCCCAGACTGGAAGAGAAGGACTCTTTTGAATCCATGGATACATTGCAAGCTAAATTTGGACATTATAAGGACTCAGGCAAAGGAGCCTGAAAGTGTTTTAGAGCAAATCTCTAAAGGAGACATGCTGACCTCATTCTCCAAGCCCTGTACTTGGCTGTCACACTCACATGTGCACATGATTACACGTCAGCCAGTCTTTTGCAAGCAAATGCCTCTGCTGAAGATAAAGCCAAGAATTCCCTTTGGAGTTTGTTCTTGTGTTGCTTCAGGTTTTAAGGAGATACTCATTTAAGAGACTTGGAGTTTAGCAGGAAAGGCAAAAGAGAAACCCAAGTGTTAACATTCCTGAACACCCATGGCTGTCCCTAGTCCTAGGTACTCACCTGTCTGCCATCTCTGGCACAGCAGTGCAGTTATTCTGTAGGTCAAGTGATGGTGGAGCCATGCTCTAATTGGTTATCTAATGAGCTGTGTACCTGAGAGAGTGAAATCTGCTCTGGGAGTAGGAGGTACAGGGTTCTCTGTCCCTTCCCTTGAGAGGCTTGAGCATCTCCTGAGCCATTTCGATAGAGAAAGAATACCATCCTCCACAGTAATTACATACTGTGACAATTATGAACTAAAATAGATCCTAAAGGACTGCGAAGAATCAGAACCAGTTCTGTAACCTCCTGCAATGCCTCTCCCACCTTAGTTTTTTTCCTTAATAAAAGCCAGAAATGGAATCTGCCCATGAGCAATGCAGATATTTCTGTCAGTCATTGTGCAGAAAAGGCTTTGGAAGATGAGTTTGGACACTTTTGATCCTGAGGGATTTCAATATTTTCTTGAATGCCTCCTCTGTCTGCATGTTGGCCAAAAATTGAGGTAAGAGGTTCTGTACCCTTCAGTTGACATAGGGGTTGTTTGGGTGTCACATCTCTGCAACCACCACTATTACTCAATGCCAGTGACTGTTTCGCTGCACAACAGACCTTCAAAGCATTTTTCAGCAGCAACTGGGTTCTCCAAATTACAGAAGTTGTGACATTGGTTGCAAAATAACCCTGCTGGCCTCAGAGCTGTGTGTGTATGTGTGTGTTCCACACAAAGCTCTAACACAACGTTCCTCTGGCCCAGAGATGCAATGGTGGTAGTGCCAGGCTGTTAACCAAACCCAGACATAACAGTTCTTCTGACTGTATCTCAAAACAGAGGGTGGTCCTGGTGGATCCAAGCGAAGATCCAGATGACATCTTGCAAACTCACAGATCCTGATCAGAAACATTGGTATTTAACATGGTTTTTGATCATGGAACAACCCTGGTAACATTCTCCCCTTTTCTTTAACCAAAAGGCTTAGCAATAGAATTGCTTTCCCCTACTTAGATGAATGCTTTTGGCAAGTGACTAGAACTGCCCATCCCAGAGGCCACACATCACCCACTTAGGAGATGACAGTGCTGAATGTGAGAGGACTGGCAGACGGTGAAGACGGGCTGAGAGAGCTGGGCCTGTTTAGCCTGGAGAGAGAAGGCTCCAGGGAGACATTACAGCAGCTCCCAGTGCCTAAAAAGGCTGACAAGAAACCTGGAGAGGGGCTTTTGACAAGGGTTTGTAGGGCAAGAAATGAGGGGTTAGTGTGAGAACTGCACTGGGTCCTCAGATCTGCAAAAAGGGTTGAGTTGATCCTCCATTTTAGTGGGCAGACTCAGGGTCTCCACCTCCCATTATGCCTGCTCCGTAGAGGCTGGATCAGAGACATCACCTCCAGGTAGGACATCCTATAGATTTGGGTTGTATGTCTCTAAGCTCACAGGTGACCAGTGATTTTTTTTTTCCTATTTATACAAACTTACTGTCTTTGAAAGTTTCATCCTTTCTATGAGTTTTAGCTGAAATTGGGCAATAAATTTGGATGTTGTTAGGGCAGGAGGAAGACAGACTGAGCGTGACTATGTGCTGTCATCAGTTGTCTCTTCCTAGGCTGCAGGCACGCTCTGCAACACTGGTTCTTGTATGGATAGTTTACAACCTCATTTATGAGCCTTGCCTCAATCCTCGAAGCTGAGCTACCACTGCATGACAGATGTGTTTGCTAGAGAAGGAGAAGGGATGGAGAACAAGGCCGGCTTCTGTTGTGAGCAGGGCTGAGAAGCTGCCAGCACGTTTGCGGCAATTACAAAAATTCTTCTTTTGTAGGCAGTTAATTACTTATTGATTTTGCTGGGGATGGAGAGAGGACTTTAATGAATGGTCTTTTACCAGCACTTCCTTCACTCCTAATTGGGATTCTCCACCAGAATCTCCATGAATCACAGGGATACACAGCCACTGAGCAGCAAGTCCCTGTTGTGTCTGTACTTGCCACATCAACTCACATCCTTCTAGGACTCATTAGGGGGCAACAGCAGGACTGTTATGATTGCACACATCAGCCTGGCTGGTATCTCCTTTGAAGAATCTGGAATGACCTCGATCTATGCCTATTGAACAAAGAACATCCAGGCAGAGGTAAAGGAGAGAACAACTCACAAAGGGGAGGGGTCAGAGATTCAAAGCTTTTAAAGCAGAAACAGAAGTAGTGGATGAAGCAAACTTCAGAAGGGGGCAGTGCAGGATGTAGGGGCTCAGTGTGGGTGATAGAAGAAAGCAGATGAAGGGGACTGTGGAAAGCAAATTGTATGGGTCATGGGTGAAAAGAGGAATGTGAGGTTTAAAACGAGGGAGCTGAATAATGGAAAGGCAGAAGGTGAGGTGCCTGAAATGGATCTGGGTGCAGAACATAAGGAATGATGGTTGGAAGATGACTATTGGGAGGACAATGTGTGGGAAATGTCCCAGTGGGGATGCGGGGCATAGAAGAGAAACAGAGGGGCTGCAGAAAGGAGGAATAAGATAGAGAGGCTTGTGGGGTGAACAAAGATGAACAACGACCTACAACTGGGTTTTCACTCTTTGTGGATCTCTCTTTTCCCTGTGGGCACAGGAGCACTGGCTTTTCACTGTTACCTTTTGGAAATTTCCAGTATTTAGGGAAAACCCCTAATTTACAGTTTCCCCACTCATGAAGGAAAACTCTTCCCGGTCATAGGATTCAGCACTACTCCAACTGGAGGCATAGCTTTTTTTGCAGCTATTGCAACAATAACAGACCATGGGACAAACGTTCATGTATTCTGGCTCACCAGGTAAAATGTAACCTGCTGAATGTCAACCCATACACCTCCACAGGGAGATCAAGCATCTAAAAGTGAGGGTTGGAAAGCAGGAGAAGAGTGAATTCAGCTCCAACCTTAGGGATCTGCAAGGTACAGTCAGGAGTAGGAATTGTTATGGAGAATCTGGACAGAAGAGAGTGGGGAAAGGAGCTGTGTGGACAGGCTGTGGTGGTGCTTGGTGGCCTCCATGTAGATGTAGCTGGAGAAGCCATTTCAGCAGTGCAGAGTGGAGAACATAGTCTGATGGGCAGTGGAAGCAGACAGGGGAGCTGAAGCTGTTTTATTGTGTGACCCTCACTCTGATGTACTGTTTGACTGGACAACACACTCAACCTTGTCAGCATCTTCCCCAGCATCAAAATGGTGTTAAATCCCACAAACCTACCCTTGAAAAGAGTGTTGACATCAAGTGGTGGCACTTGCTGTGAGCAGTCCTGACTTGGAGAGGTGACTGAGTTTGTAGCCTGTGTCACTGCAGGCTCTGAGGCTGTGTCAGGTCCAGGAGCGCTGTTGGATGGTTCGTCACAATAAATAGGGAGGGCACATGGTGAAGCTTTTAAATACTGCTTGTGCTGCCCCAGGGATTGTTTCTTTTGTCAGTGAATCTGGCAAGGAATGAAATAAACATAGGCAAGTTCTCTGAGAGACAAGACACGAGGTGTAACAGGCCTCTGCTACCAATACCCATGTTTCTATAACAAGCACAGAGAGCTAGTACCTTTTTGGTGGGTGGAAAGGTGGAAGAGATGTGCATGCAATGCGGTATCCTCTTAATACTCACAAAAGCAGTAGCCTATTATTGCTAATAATACAATCATAAAGATGTATCAGATTTCCTAAGCATGTAATTAACTTCAAGAGGCTGCAGAATAAAGCAGAGTCCTACAAACTAATGTCTTGTAACACATGGGCTGAGTGGTTTGGTCAGGAGTAGGTTTGTGGGGACTTGGCAGAAGTTCATGTAGGCTAATGTCAGGTCAGAAATGTCTTCTCTTGCAGCAGAGAGGCACCAAGGCTTGTGAGGCTCACCATGGCCAAGCAATGAGCACCTTGTAGGAGCAGCTCATCAGGGCTTTCATAGAGCAAATGGAGATGAAGCACAGCCTAATGGAGCTGGAGAAAACCATGTTGCTGCACCCTGATACCTGTTGATACTTCCTAACAACCACAGAGTGAGGATCCCCTCAGCTTTCAGTACACTTTACATGGACCTCCAAAATCACTGTAAGAAATGCCAATACCCCATGGTCCACCCAACTAAAATGAGATCAAGGGTAGCTTTGAGATTTACCTCTATGGTGAGGAAAAACTTGGGAGGGTGGTGGTCTGCAAAAGGCACCCAGGGATTTAAGGTAGATTAAGTCCATGCTGCTCTGAGCTTTAGACTAAGGTGCTATATTTGCTACAGGTAACTTATGCTATTGAGAAACACATCCATAATCCCTCCTGGTGCTTGTGAGGAGACTGTAGCCTGCACACATTGCTTTACTGCTATTGCTTGATGTACCTCCATAAGGCAACTAGCTACCTCTAGCATCAGGTTTAAGATCAAGACTAAAAGTATAAATGGTAGATTTGGCTCTTATTCTGGATTTGTGTTGGATTTAATGGAAAAACTGGATGGTAGCAGATTGGGATTGTTGGTGTAGTCACTCTGTGTTTGTGAAGTAGTTTCCATCCAGATGCATGACTGCATGTCAGCATGCACCACTACCCTTTCTTCTGGTTAAGCTAAAAGTAGGTTTCAGCTCCTCATTATCACTAATCACCCACCTAATGCCTCTGTAAATTTTACAGTCCCTTAGGATTTGGGTCATTTGTAGTTAAAAAGGTCTTCAGAACATCAAGATATTCAACAGGCACATGTGAATGGGTAACAATTTGTGATAAGGTGGGGACAAGCACTGTTCTTGCCATGGAAATGTCACACACACAGCCTGTTTTATTGACTTCCAAACAGAGGAAGGGTAATTGCTTTCTTCTGTATGGTTTGTCCAGTTCCAGAGCAGCCTGGACTTATCAGTTCTGCCACTGTCACACAAGAAGAAGTTGGACAGATACAATGGAAGGGCTATGCATGCATCATTAGTTATGTCACCATGTCCCAGGAGTTCCTTTCTTTTTTAGCTGGCAGCTGGGAGCAGGTGAAGGCTCAGGGTGCCTGCAAGCATGGTAAGGCAGCCAAAGAGGAGGAAGATGAAAACACAGAGGACGAAGACAAAGGAAATGGATATCCTAGGTTCATCTGAACCTCATGAAGTTAGAGTAGCAAGAGAAGAGATGAACCTGCTGCTGGAAGAACAGTGCAAGATGGTGTGGAGGTGAAGGTGCCCTTACAGTGGCAAGTCTGATCTCTGCCAGTGGGTATTGAGGGCAGCAGCATTAACTCAGAGAGGTTCTTGTGGTTTGGGGCTAGCACCACAAAAGCAGTGGGGCACCTGCATTGCAGCTGGACTCCTAAATACGTTGGGTTGCTGAAGGAAGCAGCATGGGAACATTGATGTTTGCATCCTGCCTCTGTCCCTGTGTGTTTCAGGATGAGGAAAAAACACCCACTGGGATTGTGCACTGTAAAAGAACTGATTCTTCCCATTTCCCCTTTCAGGAATGTTTTGGGGGTTTGTCACTCACTGGTTGTTTTGATAGCTAATGTTAATGTTTGTGAGTTCCTCGCAAGGATTGTGCATCTGGATATATCTGCCATGACTGAAACATGGTGGCTGCTACTAGAATAAGCAAAATACTTTCTGTAGATGTTACATTATTCTCAGTGTGAAAGACACAGCAGAGAACTGCTCAGATGTCTTTGTTATCCCAAGGAGCTGTCTTGACAAACCCATGTCTATCTTTCAGACAGAGCTGGAGCAGCACATGGCAAATGCCAAGGAAAAAGCTTCCCAGATGGAGGAGTTTTTCCCCAGACAAATCAACAGTGAGGATCAGCAGGAAGTGCTAAGGCTCCTTGCCAGAGTTCATGAGCCTGGCAACACAGAGCTGCAGGCGAATACACTGTACAAGGAGAATCTATTATGCCAGAAGGATTTTGTGATCCAGCAGCTGCAGCAGCATATGCTGCTCTGCGAAGAAATTACTCAGCAGCAGCAGATGCTGATGGGAGGTACAGCAGCACCTTTGCTCCTGCTCTGTCGTTATCTCCAAGCTTTGTTCTCTGATGGCAAACTGGGGAACAACCCACACTGAAAACCTTGTCTTGGATGTCATGACTCCACAGTTCTCAGCTGCTTCTCTAGGAATGCTCTTTAACTCTTCCTTCCCGCTTCTGTTACACTCCAGAATATTCCTGTGCCAGAGGCACTGCAGAGGTTTACACCACCAGTACCTCTCTGAGCTGGAGGAGAGGACACTGAACTGCCTGCTTCTGTACATTCAGTGATGTCCTGCATGTTCAGGGTTAAGGCAGAGCAGGCCTTTGTGATGGAGAACTCACATTGTGTCTTGATCTTGTCATGGCTGTAGATTCACACACACCCAAAGCCTGGCTGGGTCCTGGTGCCAATCAGGAGCTGTATAGAACTTTGTTTGTGAACACATTGTCTCTAGAGCCGTGCTCTCCTCCCCTTTGATTGGAGAGAGACAACTTGCTTGGTGGCAAACAGAAAAGCAAAGGTTAGATGGCCAAACATGCAACTCTCCTAGTGACTGCTGAAGGAGACTGTCATACAGAGCCATCTGCTTGCTGATGGCACAGTTGTTACTGAGGTCTTCAGGTCTTCCCTGCAATAAAGGAAAGATCTGCTGGCTCCTTGGGTCTTTGGAAAACTTGTGTGTGTTTTGAGACAGCGGCTGCCAGGAAACTGCCACTCCTCAGCAGGGAGTCCAAGCAGCAGCATCTCCTGTTTATTGTGATTGCCTAGAATGAATGGGGCAAGGGATTGGGTTTCACCTTGAATAACAAGCTTAATGCTTCTCCTGTTGTTATATGAGAGATTAAACTACTTCGGTTGCCCTTCCACAGGAGGGGAGCAAATAGCAGATGGCTGGAACTGTGGAAAAGCACAAGAGGTATCAAGAGTGTCTTTGTGACCGCAGGCTGAGAGCCTGGGCTAGAGGAGGGGCTTTACAGTGAGAAAAATCTGCTCATTTTTTACTCTTCCTGCAGTTCCACAACAGTCCTGCTCTTGATATAAGGCAGTATCTGGATCTTAATAAAGATGAGATCAGAAAGGGTCTATCTGGTACCATGAAGTATATCCCCTGGGAGGACATCAAACTTCCATAGGGTAGGTACTTTGTGTTTCTTTTTAAAGGGAATGGCTGACCAGAAGGCATTGACCCAGTGGAGCTCAGGTAGTTTTTGTATACAGTGAGAAACACAGTACAAACTGCAGAAGGAAGTAAGTTAAATATTTTTATTCTCTATAATGCCCCTTACCTCCTGCCTAAACAGCTAGGAAAGAAATCTTTTTGGTATAATGTGGCAACAGACAGCAGTGAGAGACATCACTGATGTTAACTCAGCTCCATGTCTTTCAGATCTCAAAAGCGAAGCATTGGACTTCCTCAAGCTCCAGTGCACACAAAGCTTATGAGAACCACTCATGCCAAGCTAGACTCCTCCATTAGCCAAAAGCTGTGAGTACCATATTCATTGCCACAGAGGACAAGGCTCCTATCAGCTACCATTCAGGTAGGGGCTAAAAACCTTAGTGACATCCTGCATCAGCTCTGTTGGAAACGATGGATTCTCATATGAGAATAAGTCAAGTAAAGGCAAATGTTTAGAACTATGAGTAATCTGATCTTAATTTGTTTTAATATGGACCGAATAGCTTTTGATGGGTAAGAAAGCATATCCTTTGTAGAGTGCTGGGGTTTACATACATCAAGTTGCTACTCGCACTCCTCATCATTCAGTTTCACATCTAAACCAGGCCTCAGCAAGGAGACCAAGATGTGACAGGCTGCACTGAACATCTGTCACCTTCAGTTGTTCTGCTTTGTGCAGACACACAAGGCCAGGATGAGTTTAGGGGAAGTGGATACCCAAATCCTATTGAAATGTAGCCAGAATCCTTCCCCATTCTGGCAAGGGGTGCTTACCCTAATTAGTTTTTATTACCTTTTTTACATGTATGTATATACATACACACACATAAAATGCCTGGAATTTTACTTACAATGCTATAATTTCTGCATGTAAAGTGGTTTTTAAACTGTGCTCTGCTCCCATTACTCATAATGAAGCTCTCCCTGCCTTTTATAGAGGGGACTCCACCAGAGATGCTGCCAAAAGACAATGCTCTTACAAGTACCATCCACCAGAGCAATGCAGATCATGTCAAAGGATGAATCCTATAGAACTAAGTAAGGGGTGAGTATATGAAATACCAGGTTGGCTGGCTCAGGAGAACTACTATATTCTTCAGCACTTGTTCTGTTGCAGTCTGAACCTAAAGAGCTGTCAAATGCAACACAAACAGTCCAGTTGGGAAAAAGACACATGGATGGGGGTTTATAGCCAAGTTTTAAGCCTTCTTTTGTTGTTAGTATTGTTGCTGGTTTTTGCAACAGATGCATAGGCAATGTTCCAGAATGAGTTACACTCCATCTCCCTCTTAGCCAAAAATAACCTCTTAGGAAGAGAAAATAACATTTTCAGAGGTGTACATAACCCTGGTCTAACTCATACGTGAAGCACATCATTTAACCTGAATGAGCCCTGTGACAACATACTGCTTCCCCTGAACATGTTGCCATGGGATTATCTTCAGGCACTAATTTGCAGATTCTAGGGGCCTTGACAAACTCACCTCTCCACATCCCGTGGCAATCTGTCTCGTCCCCACTTTGACAGGCAATAAGACTGGAACTGAAGAGTGAGAAACTCACCCAAGTGCTTCATCTTCCCTCACTCGCAGGGCCTGCAGATGGTGCCAGCAGTCGGCAAAAGCAGCAGCCAGTCTCCTGCTTCAGGAGCCAGAGGAAAATTAAATAGGAGCAGTATTCTCTGTGGTCCCATGGATTACCATTCCAAGGCAGACAGAAGTCGGTGAAGCAGATGCAGGGGAGTGTGCCTTAAAATGTATGTTAGCTTCTGTGTTGTGATGTTGAAAAGCAGAGATTCAAAGGGGGGAGAGGGACCTATATGTTGTAGATTACTTTTCCCATATCCCCACTGCAAGACTTCCCTCTGCATTGTGTGCTTTTGCTGTTAGCTTCACTTGAAGACAAGTAGGGTGTTAACAGAGTCCAAGAGAAGAGGAAGCCCTCATTTTCCCAGCAGTGTTTGCCTCCCAGAAGATGTCAGCATGGAGCCCAAGCTGCCCTTTTTTCCCAGGGCAAAAGTGTGGATGCCACCCATGCATCCAAAAGGCTCCCTGACTATTAAAACCAAAGTAAATGCCTGTAAAATAGTTCTTCCTGTTCTTCTCCGCTGTCCCTGTGTGTTGCTGTGAAGCTGGGAGGTGTAACACGCGTGGAATGCTGTTTGGGTGAGCAGATGTTTGGCTGTGACAGCAGCCAGAGATTGCTTTAAGATCCTTTCTATCGACAGCATTTCAGATGTGACTGCAGCAGGGAGAAGCAGCACAGTGATAGGTGAAGACCCCGGTAAGAGCTAGCCTGGAGGTAAACCACGAGAACGTGTTTTTCTTCTTGGAACAAACATCTCCAACCAGCAGCCTCCTCCATAAGGGGCTTTTTAACACTATTTTCCCTGCTTTTCAAATATGGCATTGAATAAAGCCCTTCTTTCTGGTCAGTGCACTGAATAAACAGTGACTCCATGCCCCAAACAGGAGTGGTTTCCCGCCTAGGTCTGCTGAAGATGACGATTTCAGGTAGGTTTGTGTGTTTTCAAATGGATGGAGAACCTTTATTACAGCTGCAGCACTTGCAATGAAGTCTCCTTTATACTCTTTCTAACTTGCTGTGTGACACTGCGCACACTCCCCCTTCCTCTCTATTTCTTGCTTTGCTGGTGGGAAGATGAGGGATAGCTCTCTCCAGGGATGAGGAATCTCAGTTTACTTGTTATTATAAACGCCATAAACTCCTGAAGTGGGGGTGGCAACACAAGCGTAGCAAGCGGCTGATTTTCCTTAGGAAAGAGCAGCAGGAAGAGGTGTGATGGGAAGTAGACCAGGAACACTTGTCCCTCGCTGCTGACTCTTTCAGATAAACAACAACATGAAATCTCAACACATAGATAAAATAAGCACAAACTGTGTGTAAAACAAACCTGTGCCAGCAGGGCTTGAGACAAGCCTGTATTTACAGGACCCCACATGACCTGCAAACAGCCAAGGACCAGAAGTGAGGGAAAACAGAGTTTTCCAAGCGTATACATCTCTGCTACATACCTTTGGGCTGAATCACCATCAAAACCGTGCAGAGTTGTTTCATACAAAGAGTGGGACATCTGAGCCAAACGCATTGGTTTGAGGCTGTACCTCCGAAGGGGAGGTTGTATGACAAACAGTTTGGTCATTTGCCCTGATTGTTGTGAAGAGCACAGAGCCAGGTCCTGTGCTAATCTCCCTGTTTGCAAAGCATACATTTTAGGTCTGTTAACAAATGTAGACATTGGGGATTGAGATGTTGGAGGTAGAATCTGTACATAATCATTTGTAGCTTTGATAACTGCTGCAGATGGACCGCAGCCCATGTACAGCACAAAGCAGGACCATGCTCATCTTCGGTGCTGGGCTAATGGCTTTTTGCTTTGATCCTTCTCCATCACAAGTGATAAAAAAGGAGCTTAAACTGGGCTTTTCCAGCTGCATTTTCTAGCCTTGCTGTATACAGTTATCTACACTCTGCTTTTAATATTCTGCTGTGCTAGAACCCAAAGGCCAGGGTTTCTCCACAAGACAGCTTGGACCTGGCTCCGTGTAACCATGAGCTATATCAAGCAGCGATGTCGGGTCTTGGGATGTTATGTCCATCTCAGGACAAGGACTGTCACCATACCATCCATTACTGGCTCTTCCTCATCCTGTCTCTGGGACAGTGCAGGCAGGGGAGCGGGATTCTACCTACGCAGCCCCTGAGCCCCTCAGCGTGCAAGGAAACGAAATTCTCCTGCACTCTTACACCGTGGCAGGGGGTTGGACCCCATCACCTCTGAAGGTCCCTATGCTGTGATTCACCGCTTGCTGCCCCGGGTTCTCCACAGCGGTCTCGGCCTCGTTGCGGGAACGTGCCGGAGGCTGCCCCGGAGCAGCCCCTCCGCTCCTGGCGGGGCCTACGGGCCCTCCTCACAGCCCCGAGCCCCCGCTGCCTCCAGCGGCGGGAAGCAACGGGAAAGAGCCGGGTCAGGGCGGGCCGGGGCCTCCCGCCGCCGGGCGGAGCAGCGCCTGCGCCAAGGCCCCGCGGGGACCCCCGTGCCCGGCGTCTCGCGAGAGGCGGCGCCCGGGTAGCGGCGGGACGGGGCCGGGCAGCGGGGGGAGGAGGAGGAGAGCAGAGGAAGGCTGAGGTGCCCGGGCGGGAGGTGAGCACGGGGCGGACACGGCCTGGACCAGGGCCTGAGGGGAGGGGTTGGGCGGCGGCGGCGGGGCGCGGGTGAGGCGGTCCTGGCTGGCGGTGCCGCCCCGGGGCCGCTCCGGTTATGAGCTGCAGCCGCGTCCCTCCGGCGTGCCAGGTAAAGGGAGTGCCGCGTCCTGACCGGCGGCGTCGTGTGCCAGTCCGGGCAGGGCAGGGCAGCGCTGCCCGTCCTCATCCCTCGGTGGTGGCGGGAGGTGGTTGGGTGTGCGGGCAGCTCCTCGTCTCCGAGCCANGGAGTGCCGCGTCCTGACCGGCGGCGTCGGGTGCCAGTCCGGGCAGGGCAGGGCAGCGCTGCCCGTCCTCATCCCTCGGTGGTGGCGGGAGGTGGTTGGGTGTGCGGGCAGCTCCTCGTCTCCGAGCCACCCATCGCTCTGCCGCCGGTGCTGGGCCCGAGGCTGGCAGCGGCCGCTTGTGCAGCTTTTCTGTGTTGACCTGCAGGCTGGGTTGCTTCTGAACTCGGGGAGTGTCTGCGGTCCCAGCGCCCGCAAGAGCGAACCCAGGAAGCAGCCTCCTCGATAGAGCTTTCCTGTTGACGGTAGAGCGAGTTTTTTTTTTGCCTTGCTTTAGAGAGATAACCGTTAACGTGATTAATCCTGCTTGAACTTCCTGCAGAAAACTTTGTACTGCAGAAAATGATGCTTAAATCAAGTGTTCGTGAGGCAGATGCAGGCGGTGCGAGTGGCAGGGTCTGATTTCTGGCTTGTGTTGTCATATAGCAAATGTGCTAGGGTCTTGTTAACTCAGGCTCTCAGCACTAAGGCTTGCTGAGACCCTCCTTATGTTGGTAAGGTCAGGAGTAAAGGGTGTGCATGAAGCTTGTGACAAAGGCAATGAACAAACAGGACATGCTGTGTTTGGGGAATTTCCTTTGGGAAGTCCTAGAAATACAGTTATTAAGGGAACTTCCACGTACGGGTGTTAAAGATGAGGTGTCCAGTGGTGCCAAGCTTGTACAAACCAGGCTTTGTGGAAGCAATGGGAGCAAAAGCACTGGGATAGCTGCATAGATTAGGATATTCTTTGCTGGTCTGTAGCATGCATGTGCTAAGTTAGGGTAGAACATGCAATGCAAGCCCTATTTTTGCTTACACAGTGTATTTGTATTGATGTAACTGCTGATGTTGTTACACGGGTTAAAATGTTCCTGCTCTGCAAAGGGTGTTAGGTTTTTGGAAGGCTGGGGGAGCAGTAATATGGAGTGATGGCAAGTGCATGAAATTCATTTCTGGTTATTGGTACACCTGCTTTGGCTGGTGGGAGCTTGTTCTCCTGCACCTGGAACAGGTTAAATTGCTTCCATTTCTCTAGAGCCTTCTTATTCCCTAAGTGTAACTGGTGGCAGGTGTGTAGCATAACATATGGGTAAAGAAGGTTGCATGGATTGAGCTAACGAATGTAGGTACCTCAAGGGAATCTGCATTCCCAAGGGAAAGTATTTGACTGGGTTTTTTGTATGTCTTTAGAAGTACTCATTCCACCTCTTTCTGTCTTGAGAAGCAGGGAAAGTCCAAGCAAGCTGCCTGAAATCCCTTATCACAGCAGATTGAGTGGGTGCTGGAAGAAGTGAGATGATGCTGAGTGCCTGACCTGTGCCTTGTACTTCTCTGTGGGCAGTTAGGATTAGTGGGAAAGGGACAAGCTTGGGGAGACACAAAGCAAGAAGAAATGCAATCTGCATGCAAGCCTTTGAAGGTACAGGCCCTTCAAAACCATTGTAGTTCATGAGGAGGGATCACTGTCCTGTGTCTCTGGTACATACCTGCATGTAAGCTCCTTTTATTTTCTATAGGCCTTACTGTCCTGTAAGTAGCTTGGAGTTGCTCTCTTCTGCAGAGAGAGGCTGTGGGAGAATGTAGTCATTGCAAAAAGGCAAGAGAGGAAGAAGGAGACAGTAATTACTTAAGTTGCTGTTTGCCCTGAGAACAAACAGTTACAATTGCTCTGTGAAGTGCAAATAAGGTTTCCAAATCCCTGAGGAGCTGCATCTGCAATAGCTTTTGCAATAAAAATGCTGGGGACACATCCCCCCTTCTCCCCTTTCTGGTTTTAAATGGGAGGTGGTTATTTGACACGGCAGCTTGTGATAGGAGAGGATGATCCCAGTGACCTCAGACCTCAGTGTCTTTCTCATACCCAGGATGGGGAGATGAGTCCTTGTTTCACATCCAAGCGAGGTGCAGGTTGGAGATGATCATGGGATGCTTGCTGGGGGACTCTGTAGGATTATTCTAGCACTTGGTCTGTTTCCCGGTTTGCCAGTGTTGTGTCACAGAAGCAGCTTTGTGTGGATCCTGGTGCACATTCTTGTTGGCTGGTGACTTTGGGTTAAACTTGAATGTAAATTCTTGGCTCCTCCTGGAGGCTTTTCCTTTTGATTCTGGCAAGGGGAGGATGGAGGCACATTCCTTCTGATGTGCACAGAGACCTATAATTTGTGTTTTCAGTCTGGTGTCTTTTATGAAGTGCTCAGGAAGAGGATGTATTGTAAGTCAATAGAATAACTCTGTTCTGCAGCATTTTTCTCATGAGGAGCAATTAAGCTGTGTTACTGCTCTTTTCCAGGGCTCTGGCACTGGCAGGGTTAATAGAAGTGGAGTCATTTCGATCCTGTGCTGCTGCTGTGTGTCTTGGAAAGCCAAATGCTCTGGCAGGCCTGCATGCTGTGTCCTGGAAAGCAGGCTCGAGCCCTTGGGGTGTACTGGGTAAAGCCACATTATGGGGGTGGCTTTGACAAAGAGCCCCCCTTCTGTTTGCCTGAGGAATGCGTATGCCACACACAGTGTCTCATTTGCTTTGTCGCTGCTGCTGAGAGGGTCATCTATCCATGCTGGGGTGGGACAACTTTGCAGAAATGCTGCACTGTCCGAAGCTGCTGGGTATAGGGCAGAAAAAGATGCTCCGTGCAGCTTTCCAGGCTTACTGCATTCCAGCCAGCCCAGTGGTCTCAAGCAGTGCTGGAAGCACAGTGTGCTAGGGATTATGTGTGCAGTGGGCACCCTATTCATCCAGAATAGGAAGCAGTCCCTGCCCTGAACAGCTAACCAGCTCAAAAGGAAGAACAGATTCAGGCAAAATGCAAACCCAGAAGTGTGCCAAAGCAGTAGGCTTGGCAGGGTCACTCCATTATCTTCTGCTGTTGGACCAAGATCTTTGGCCAGAAGTGCTGACGCACATACGTAATTTGCCTCTTTTTTAACTCTGTGCTCTTATCTTTGGGTGCTGCTTCTTACATCTGCTCCATCCACAATCTTGACTAGCTAAACATAGGTAATTCCTGCTGAACAATGCCTGCTTCTTGCTCCACAAAGTGCAAAGTGTTATGTCTGCAGGTCCTTCAGCTCCTCTTCACATGTAGAATAAGATTCTGGCTCCAGGAGATGCAGTGCTTGGTGTCGGAGTGCAAAGATGTGTTAGGCTACAGCTCCATTGCGTTTCTGGCTCTCCCTATTTCTAAAGTGTAAATAAATACACCAGGATGGAAAAAACCCTGAACCTTCAGTTTTATGTTTTGTCTTTTGTTATAAGCTGAGGTAATACTTTGATATGTGACTGTATCTGGTATTATTCTTGTTTGTTACTAAATTCTTGTCTCATGCTTTTGGTCTAGTATTTGAAACCAGGACTTGGTTAAAATTCAGCATCCCTGAGGCGTAAGCACGGCCATGCAGATGCTCTTTAGACAAGTCATTAAATGCAAGGCTGCTGTGAGCTTCAGAGGTGCTGAGCATATTCCCCTTGGGAATGACAGAGCTTAGCACTTTCGCATACTTGGACTCTGGTTCTTTGAGTCCTTGCCTAGGGTAGGGTTGGTGCCTTGTTAGAAGGGTTGTGTGCGAACCTTGACTGGGGAACAACCTTTGTGTTTCAGGAGAAAGGGACACCCAGTCTTCATTTTCAAAAGCTTTTCAGGGCAGCTTGTCCTGAAGTGGCTTTGTTTTCAGAGATGGTTTTTGCAGGGTTTGTTCTGAAGTCATTAGAAAGAATGGGGATGTTTGCAGAAAGGGCAGCTCTTTTCTATCTGTAGATGCTGTTCTATCTTTACAATCAGGGACAGGACTGTGTTTGGAGAAGAGGAGATAGGAGTGACTACTTTGTGCTTGTCTTTTGATGATAAACTTTGCACAGAGAGGCTGTAGAACAGCAAACTTCTCAAAATATCAGATAGCTGCTCCTCGCTTTAATACATTGTTCTCCCCTTTAATTTGTTGTTCTTCTACAGCCTAAAAGGCTGTAGGCACTGGCTCCTCGATCACTTGGGGAGAGAGCATGGCTGGCTTGCCAGCTGAGCTCTGCAGAGCCTTGGACCAGAAAACATGCAGCAGGGCTGGGAGATGGATCTTCCTTGAGGAGCTTGCTGGTGGAAAGGGGGTGGGAGTCAGCAGGGAAACAGGTAGTGATAAAAAGATGGGACTTGTTTAAGCAAAAATACCCCAAAACTGTTTCACCCTCTGCAAAAAATCTTATGAGCTGCCCTTCTAACAGCTATTTCTTGCCTATCTTTGGTCGTGAAGAGTTGTTAGGGATGAGTGTGATAGATATAGGAATTACATTAAACCAGGAAGAGATCCTCACTGACAGAATCCAGACATGGAGAAAAATTTAAAAGAGCATCCCTCATCTGGAAAATCATTCAGTTAAAACTAATAATTATTTTAGATTTTTTTATTGATATATGGCTTTTATAGGGACTGTGTTGCTTTGGGTTTTTTTTTTTTTTTTTGG